>JBBPLY010000005.1:141141-176979 GCA_038090035.1 Xerocomus nothofagi | reverse complement strand
GGCTCCCGAGTGGCCACGCAATGCGCATGGCATTGGATCTTGGTTTACATCGTGCGCTAGAAAAGCTTGCAGATGAGTCGGGAAAGCAGCGCTCCGAGGAAGAAGAGCGGGATCTTGGTAAGCGAAAAAAACCTCTCTGATGACGCGGAATTCAGCTAGACGGGTTCTTAGTTGTATCCACGCGGATTTGGTTGTGTCTCTACTGGTTTGATCATCAGTAAGTTCCTCCCAGGAGTGTTCCTCGCCACCTGATCGCTATGACGTAGAATGAGCTTGGGGACTAGTCGGCCTATTGTCCTACGAGATGAATGCTCTATCAAGCACTGTCGTCTTCTTCTCACACATCCTATGGCATCGCCTACAGATGTCCGCCTCATCTCGCTTGTCGAGTTGATTGCTCAGAAAAGTTGGTTCCCTTTTCACTGTCCCCATTTACCTTGTATGACGTCATCGCATAGCTCAGATATATGAGACTCTCGCGCCACTGAACGGGGAGGTCAACCACAGCACACTTGCCTTTATCCGCAGAGCCAATATTGCTCTCGATAAGTGGTGGGCAGATTGCGATGAACTACATTGCACGTATTTCTTCTGGTGCCTTGAGTTCTGCTCACATGCTTCTCCAGGTCAGACCATGGACGAAGAATCTTTGCTACGTAAAATTCTCGCCGGAGAACTTCATTATGCAAAGCTTTGGCTAGTTTGTGTCGCGCTGCGTGGGGTGTCATGGGATAAGATGCCATTCGAGCAGCGCGAGCTCGCTTTCCAGGCCAAAGATGCCGCGTTTAACTGTCTATCCATCTTTTTGAACTCCACCGCGTATCGGTATGCTGCATTGCTCGAATTTTCTCGACGGATACTAAATAAGGTCTGTTACAGAGCTGCCCTCCGTTATGCTGTACACGACAGCCTTGTCACTTTGACTTTTTCTGGTTTGTTCCTGCTCAAAATGGCCAATCTTTTCCCTACGGAACTCGACTTGACTGCGATAATGAATCAAGTCGAACAGTTGGCACAACTACTATCTGATGTAGCGGCGGAACGGTCAGCTTCATATGTTTATTTGGTCTTCCTAGATATCTCTGACGTGTAGAGCGCTCAGTTATGCACTCACACTACGGATCATGCTTGCGAACCTCCGCCGCAAAGTAGGCATACTCTCCGGAATCGCCGCACCAGTCCAAAATCTACCGCCCCCGTTATTGCCGGAGGGTATGGTTGGTCCGTACCTCGACACGCGTGCCGTGGGCCCACCTCCGTTGACGATGGAAGAACTTGGCTTTTCTTGGCCGGGTGATCGCGGTATGTTTAATCCTTCAACGATTCCAGTATGGATACAGGAGCAGGTGTGATCTCTCCTGAGCATTGTTGGAACTTACCTCACCATTTGGCCTTCCACGTTTTAGAGCCTTACAGACCTCGGCCTCCCTGCCAATGGCTCTGATGGCATCTTTCTAAATACGCATGGAACAAACGGTTGGTCCGGGGACTTTGCACCTATGCCGGAAGCCTGGTGATTATTTTCACCCTCGTTCAACTTTTGTACGAGTAGAGTTAACGTTCTTTTTCCTGCGCGATTTCATATATATGTACAAAGGCAATCATGGGAGTTCGTGTGTGCTGCATGATCATTCCCTAGTATTGGCACAAGATGGACCATGTTTTCAGGTCCTATTCATGTCTGTAACGAGATTATAAATTTCTAACTTTGTAAGGTGCCTCTTTTTACTATGCCCATGTTTATATACAGTCTCAAGTTCGATCAGACGCATTGTTTGTACGAACCTTGGTCCTGGTCGACCTTTGACGTACAGTATCATGTTCTGGTTGAACAACTTTGGAAGATTGGGAAATAGAACTCTGAGTGTAATTCTGGGAATGTGATAGGTACACGGTGGCGTAGTAGTGGCTGAGAGCCTTCACTCCTCGTCTTCGTCACTGTCTTGTTCTTGGAGGAACTGAAATCATTAGTACGACTTTGAATACAAAGAAGAGGGCGGAAAAATTCATGCCTTGACGAGCGCCTCGGTGCTCTTGAGAAAGTGTTGCCTCCCTTGAGGCTTAGATCCTTTCTGGTACCAATAAATGATGGCCTGGTCCGAAATGCAGTCCTTGTTGTATAAGACCTGGGAAGTGATGAGAGTCGATGCGGTGCAAGCAACAGAAGATATATGCCTTGAGGATCTGGGGGAACGCCTTCATGATGCGTGTGTCCTCGTAGCAGTGTACCTGAACTTGATTAATCAGGGCAACTTCGACCTTTGGCCCATTGCAGAAAGCTTCAAGAATGGAGGAGAAATTCTGTCCAGCGAACAAGTGAGTTGGGGGTGAGCTTCGAAATGCGGATACGGCGCGTACCCCTACTTCACGCAGGGCAAGGCCTTCTATCTGGTCCGGTCGCGCATTCCAATCTACGGAGGCCATGAGACCCTGCCAGATACATTGGATTAGCTCGGTATCAGGAAGTGATTGCTCTTCTAGTTTGCTCTGTATCGCTGAAATGATCTGACCCACACAACCCAATCAGCTGTCCCCTCAGCAACCAACCAAGCAATGTACACGTACGCTCTCCGCAGACTCTGTGCGTCCACAGAGATCCTTGAGCTCTGCTATTATTCTTTCTTTCGCGAGCGAGTATTGCTTCTTGGTATACCACTCTGCTACCTGGGGGAGGCCTTCCTTTCTGAAGAAGTCGTCAAGAACCTTCGCATCTCGACGATTGGGAGGGAAAAACAGAAGAAGATCTTTAATATTTCCGCGCTTGAGAGCAGCAGCAAGATGATCCATCGATTGATCAGCCAGGTAGGCACGAAATATGATAGCGAGGACGGCGACAGATGCGTCTGGTAGTGTGGTCACGTGGTCAGCTCAATGACATGAAAAGGGACAAGTTACAGACCGTTTTTGATGAGCTGATCCTTGGTGAGACTCTGTAGACAGGCGGTGCCAGCGATGCCCTGGGAGAGAAGGAGGCCAATGGTGATGGCGAGCTTGTCGCGCTGATCGGAGGACCAGCGATTGATGTATTGGAGGAGACTGGGAAGGGTTTGCTCCTCGAGAGGTTTTTGAAGATATTTGTATCTGAAAAAATGAGCTATAGACACCGTTATGCATGTGCTACGGATGTACCTTCTGATAAGTTTGTTGAGGACTTCGACGTATTTCTTCAGGTCCTCGATTGATGCAGGATCCTTTGCATTGAAGATGGTGAAGGGGGATGTGGGTGCCCCGTCATCGGTGTAAGAACCACCTGGCTGGATGAGACCGCCAACAAGGATGATTTCGAAGAGGGCGTCTGCATATTTCAAGAGCTCGAGTGTGGATCCAGCCTGTACGAGCTTTGCAGCGAAAGAGTCAAAGTCGTTTTCTGGGATGGTTTCGAGATGCTTATAGAGGTGGTCTCTGAAGACTGGCGGTGGAGGTGAGCGTGGACGTGTACCGCGTACACGATGGAATGCTCGCCTGATGGTTCGTGCTTTGCCTGGGCCTTGACTGCACCTTTCCTTGCCTTGATCTTTACCCCCTGTAACGAAGGCTTTGCAGTGGCAGATTGCTGAGACATCCACAGTTTTCGAGGGTATCGAAAAAGGCGGACAATCAGACGAAGGGAGGAGGAGAAGGTGGGTCAGACTCGGAGATAACCGACGACAACCAAAATCTACAGCACTTGTCGCGTTGCACGTGACCGACAATGAATGTGGTCCAGATTCTGTGCCGTGCAACGTCTGATCTCTCTTCTTCCTCATCCACGACCATCTCCCATGGCGACTCCTCGCTTTTCTGATTCCCCAAACGCGCGCTCAAAGTCGATCACCACCGCGGATGGTCTCGACACCTTTGGGGTGCGTTCCTTCATATCGGACCACGAAATATAACCTCATCCCGTATTTCGCAGATCCTCAACCAGCACTCTGTCGGAAACACCGCATTCCAGGTCGGCGTGTCCGAGGACAAGGGCACACGCAGGTACATGGAAGACGCGCACTCTTTTGTCGTCGATTTCGCCGGTGTCCGAGGCCAAGGATTCTTTGCAGTGTTTGACGGTCATGCAGGAAAACACGCCGCCGAATGGTGCGGCCAACATTTTCATGAGGCAGGTGCCACAATTTGACCCTAACCACAACCTAACCTCTTTACGACAGTACTTTCTTGACTCCTTACGCACCTCCCTGTCAACTACAATCCCTGACGTCCTCAACGAAACGTTCCACAACGTCGACAGGCGTATATCTCGCCTCTGTGAGGAATCCGATGGGAAGATTCACTCAGGCTGTACAGCCGTAACCGCATTTCTGCGTATCGAAGATGCGGACGGCCGACAATCGTTTCTCACGTCTCCGATCGCCATCCAACCATCTGCCACAACCCCCAGCCCAGAGGAAACCAAAAGTTCCAGAAGCAGCTCCGAATCCCCCGTTAGTGACTCTGGCGAAGAAGTACCTGGATCCGACAAGACCAGTAAGAAAACCAAGAAAACCAAGAGCGCGTCACCCACCAGTCGGTTTGCTCGTGCCTTGAAAAACCTCAGTGGAGGTGGCGGCTCCCCTCCACCTTCACCTGGAACCCCAACGCCTTCCCCTGCCCCAGCAAATCACATAAGTACCCCCGCTGTGATGTTACCTCCCCCATCATTGCGCCGCGTGCTATACAGTGCTAATGCAGGCGATGCTCGAGGGGTCCTCTGTCGAGCCGGAAAGGCCGTGCGCCTGACGTACGATCACAAAGGTTCTGATAAACAAGAAGCAAAACGCATCACAGACGCAGGCGGTTTTGTCATGAGCGGACGCGTCAATGGTGTATTGGCCGTCACAAGATCTTTGGGCGATTCATCCATGAAGGAATTTGTTGTCGGGTCTCCCTACACTACTGAGACGCAACTGTGCGATGACGACGAATTTTTGATCCTGGCATGTGACGGGGTACGTAGTCTTCGTATGACCAGCGCTTGCCAATCTAATGTCGTTAAAGTTGTGGGATATCACCGGCGATCAAGGGGCCATTGACTTGATACGGAACATTGCGGATGCACAAGAAGCGAGTCAGACACTTGTTCGGCACGCATTATCACGACAGACCAATGATAATGTGACTGTTATCGTTGTCCGCTTCAAGCATGGTACCCCGCAGGCTAGTGGGTAGATTGCTTGAAGTCTAGCCATTTACTTTACTCGGACCCAGCTGACTGTAATAATTGTGAGTCCCAGGTTGCCCCTCCCGTGTTTCCGTTGTACCCTTGCGACCCGTCTTGTTTGTTTTGTCGTTGCGTCTATCTTACCGTGGGGCGATATCCTATAGCATCCAGTTCAATTCACTCAATATTGGTGTAGCATGCTGTGTGCTATCTATGGCGACAGATGATAACTTGGTCGCGTAGATGCGGAAATGTACCTATGATATTTGATGCGATTGACGCTCAGCTCGAGACTCGACATTCAGCTGCTAGGTGTAATACTGTCTCGCAAGCTTGCGTTTGTAGGTGATACACGTCATTTTGTCGAGTACATTCCCGGAAACCATATATACACAAAACCATTGGGATAAATGGATATAACTCGTTAATTTCCCCTAGAAAAAGCGATCACCGACACATTGCCTGTTTAGACATACTTGACAGTGGCGGTAGATCCGCTGGTGGTGACGGACGTGAGAACTTGGTTGTTCTGCTCGATGTCTATGAGAGTGGCACCGGAGGGAGTGTAGGTGGTGCCACTGGGGCCAGAGGCAGTGGCGCCGGTGAATGTCACGGTGCCAAAGTTCGCGAAGGGAACAAGGCCGCCATTCTCCTCAAAGTCTTCGACGATCCACTCAGCGTTCTGTTCGCAAAGAGCATAACTAGAAGTAATGTCCTGCGTGACTGTCTGGCCAGTGGTCAGGTTCTCAATGACTGCTGTACCAGAGGTCGTAGAGGACGCAGTGACAGTAGTCTTGATCTCATCACCGGAATTGATTGTGATGCCAGAGAAATCGTAGGCGTAGTCAGGGTACCACTCATACCAAGCTGTTCAATGAACGAATGATGAAGACGAGCTCGCATTGAAAGTTTCGCATCTCTCACCATCGTATGAGACATGTCCATTGGTGACCGTGAAGTCGATACCAGTCTGAAGGATAGCGTTTCCGCAGGTGTCACCGTCGATACCAACCCAAGCAGAGGCAGCACCGCTAGTTCCCGAAGGGGTGGGGACGGTGAAGGTACCAGTGACAGTGGTGAAAGTTCCCTGTTGGCAAAAAGATGAGGCCGAGGGCGATCGTAGACCATGAGGATGATACGAACGTCACCCTCTTCCCAAACAGCACCGGCCCAGTTGGTACTGTACGCTACGTTGGAGACAGCGCCAGCAGGCGACTCGACACGGCTGAGGGTTTGCGACTGGCGATTCTCGCGACGGCGAGCAAGACGAGCCTCTAGCCGAGATGAAGGAGCAGCCAAAGCTACAGAAGCAAGTAAAAGGTTGCTAAGAAGTGCAAACTTGGAGACCATGGTGAGGATGAGGGAACTGTGGATCGTTGATACAATGAGAGCCTAAGATGGAGAGGACAACTCTGAATCTTTATACGTTGAACAGGCGTCCTGATGTTCTCATGAAAAGCTGTGATAGGTATGCTCTCAATGAGGATGGTTTCCTGAGGACCGACCTTTCTGACCATGTCCCCGTGCAACCGTGAGCGATAATCATGATCGTGATGTCTACCATGTGCCTCTATCGTCGCTTCAGACCTATTTTCTGGTCTTCGTGGAAATATAAATAGCTGAGGCATTATGCATCCTAAAAGATGGTGGCTTCAATGAGAAAACGATAACAAGCGACCAATCGGCGGTTCACCTGTGATAAACTGACTTGACGCGAAAAGGGATCAGCCCGCACGGAGGTAAAAACCTCACCCTCCACCGATATTCCCCAGGCGCGTGATACTATGAGTAGAATGTGACATGCGACCACGTGAGCACGCAGGTCTGGTCGTATTACACCATAAAAGTGCAGTTCAACGCATGTAAGGCGGCGAAGCCATTATTGGAGGGCCAATGATCTGGATGTCAAACCTTCCAGTGGACCGGCGGCCCCGGGACCGCACTGTGCTGTGAGCACACACATTAAATTGGGATGGGTTTACTCACACGAGCAAAAAAAAAAAAAACGTCGGAGACCACGCGAACGCAGGAGCCTAAACTTGGAAAGCTAGCGAAAACTCCATGACTGACGTGGCGAGGACCGGGCAGGATCATTGTAGTGATCGCGATTGCTTGTATCGTCGACATCGGTGATGCATGACTGGAAATTGACGATCATGATGTGCTGTTCCCGGCTGCCAGAAGTGGGACGAGGACGGCGTGAAGCCCGACTTCGATGCTCAGACACTCTATTTTCAATGCATTAGGCGGTGCGATGGTCTCCCGAGGTATCTGACTCGGAGTTCCTCGGCCCGGGATGCTCTTGAATAATTAGATTGAGCTATTCTGCACTGTTCCCTGCCACTGGCAGTAGTCGGCGGGCGGACTCGTCCTGGGTAATCGTAAAGTCCTCATCATCTTGAGTCCGAGTCACTATTATCAGGTAGCGCACTGAGCGCTGCACGGTAGCCCTCGCAGGCCTCCGAGGCTCGCGTCGTAAGCTCGGCGCACCTCGTGGAGATGGTTCAACCGAGTGAAAGTTACACAAGCCCGAACACGGCACGGTCCACTGCCCCGGTCGAGTCGGGGGATGGGCAACCGTATATACTGCCAGCCACTGTCTTCACTCGGATACATGGTTGACGTTGAGCAGCGTCCTACCATATGTATATACCGAGATAACCTCCGATATTATATGCCAAGTCGCATCGCGCAGTCTTCCTCCGTCACATCACCTCCGATTTATCGTAGGGGACGGTGGTGGCGATGCCTCCCATTCTATTGGATTTTCGCCCTCCTCAATGGGCTGAGTAGCTTCAGTAGTAACCCTCTCAGCATCCTGGGTTTCTACCGGAATAGCAGCCTCCGGTGGAGGGGCCATCTCAACATTTGTAATTTGAGGAACCAACGTTGATGTCTCGATGGTTTCCGGTTCTTCCTCCCTTTGCGGCATTTTCCCATTCTTTTCCGCTAGTGGCTTTGGCGGGAGACCGAAGAGGGTTGTCTGTCTGGATATGTCCTTCTTCTCCTTGTCTTTCCCTTTCCTGTTTGTAGCACCTGAGGGCAATGGTGAGGCCTTGGATATCGGGCAAGTGGCAAATGAGGAGCTTACGTGGCTTGCTTTGATCGGCTTCGACGGCTTCGACTTTGTTGAAAAAGCTCTCGCTCTTTTGGATTGGTTTGGCGTGGTCGGGTTTCCGTGCGAAGGGATTCTTTTTTACCTCCCCAGTCGACTTGCGAGCAAATGGATTGTCTCCTAAACACCATTCAATCACGGTTTCTCGGAGCTTCTCAGATATTTGCTCACGTTTGGGAGAGAGAATGCTTGTATCGGTTTCACCGATTGCCCGTCGTTTGGCAATTGCATCGGGACCATCTGATGCAGAATCATCCACTTCCTCGAGTCTCCTCTTCCCATCAGGAGATGCCGAGCGCATAGCTGCTTGAGCATATCGTATATCGAATAGTCGACTGGGCGCGTTCGAGCTGGTGAATTCTGAACGCTCAACCACTCCTACTGAGCGCGTCAACCCTGGTCTTTCGACCTTGGGAGGAGGGTCGAAGTTTTGCAGTAGTTTCGGCCGTTCCATACACACATCTTCCTGTTCGAGTCGCCGCCTCCGTTCTCTTGCCTCCTCCGTCGGGTTTGGGCCACTTTCGCGCCATCGCTTAATCGCGTCAATCTTCTCCTGAAGACCTATCAATTTATAGAACCCTGCGAGCTGGCTGGCAGCAGTTATGGAGTGGATGAAGTGTAAACGCCTGGTTAACTCCAAAACGCGTGGTGCTTTGTCCGCTTTGCAGGCGGCTTGAATGAGTTTAATGATCGATTTATCGAGTTCAATTTCTCGCCTATCCAATTCGGGCAACGTCAGCTCATCACCCAGAGCATCGCGGGCCATATTAATGTGCATTCGCTCTCGAGCAAGTCTTCAAAGGTATAAGCAGGAAGCAAGGAGTTAATGGAACATCGACACACTTCTCTGTAATGGAAGATTCAACGGGATCTTTATTTCGAAAGGGGAGTTTAACTGGCAGCTCCTGCGTGAGCGGTCTCGGAAACCCCGGATACCCTTGTCTGCCCTACGACGAACCATAGGTTCCACCAATGGAAAAAAAAGACATGCAAATACCTTTAAGATGACACATGTTAGAGTATCTTGCGATAAACCAACTGGCCAATACGATTCGTCCTTCCCTTGCTTACGTTCCAGCACATTTGTATCCAGTAGGCGCGCCCAGGCTGCACGATTGGGCCGTCGGAAGTTGATCATGACATGCACGAAACCGGCGGAATCATATATCGCGGGAGCCTTCCGAGGACGCGTCAATGTTGTATTGGTGACGACCGCAAAAACTCACCCCTTCAACAGTTATACCAATCCATTTAAGCACGTGGCCTTTGGGTATCGGCAATGGTTTCGCTTGGAGTACCTCAAAGTCATCGAAGGATATCAATGTTGCCATCAACCCTTGTGAACCTAATAGATACGACTGAGTGTGCCATACAACGTATAGTTCATAATCACTTACCGTCAATGGTAGTGGCACCCGGTCTATGTACAACCACCACGTACTCTTCTCCAGCAGCCATAGTTACGTACTCGCCTTCGAGACCTAGCACGATGCGTTCAAGACCGGATCCACTCACAAACGTGAGGTCCCCAGCGCTGGTGGCAATCACAACATTCCCTTGACCCTGGATATCCCCCCCAGATGACGACAAGTCTCGTAATGAACGAATGGATCTTTCTCCTCCAGCAGCCAGACCGAGGACATGCTGACCCAAAGGGAGATTATAAGTCCAGTCACCCTGGGCTGCCCATGTTCCATAGGGCCTATACATCACCTGGGCGGGGTGATCTTGCTCCGGCGAACAAGCGAGAAGCGCGCCACGTTCACCTAGGTGGTGCCAATCAATCAAGGTGGGGCGAAAGACATCCAATATGCTCACCTAGATATCCTACATCATATTTAAAAGGGTCTGAAAAATGGTAGCTCTTGCGTGCCGAGAGGTCATGAAAACCAACATCAACTATATGATGCGTATCCTGATCTGTGATGTCAATCCATCCGATCATGTTGTACGCTACATGGAAGTTCAATTTCAAGTGGTATTTTGTGCACAAAGAATGGAAGACTACCGAGGTACCGTTTCTTGCCATCCATCGGCGTTGATCCCGGTTGGAAAGCTGGCTGTGCTTTTGTAATGCTCACTACCAGATCTCCTGAGCAAGAATATCAAGGTATTTCAATAAACATACCCATTTCTTTCACAAACCCATCCCTATCCACTGCTCGCCCCTCGACATGTTCTTCCTCCATTCCAACGCCAATATCATCAATTATCCAGTCATCTCCATAATCATTAGTAGTTCCAGGAACATCATCACGGTCTCCGTTGACTGGATCCTCTCCCCACAATGTTGGCGTGGACTTGCGCTTGCAAGGGATGCCTTGCACACTGCCTGTAGCAGTTGCTTTCACGGGATCTGGTGAACCTGCAGGAATTGGATCCTTCCACCAGGTCAGTATTCCTCCAGTATCTGCCCATGCAAGGAGGTTTTGAGATGGTGAAAATGCAACCTGCGTGATCAATGCATCGGGAGAACCAATATGTCTACCAGGATCACGTCAGATTCGTTGTCCATGTGCATGTGTATGCTCACCTCCAAAGAACATGCTTTGTCTGGGTGCTCCAGACAAGGACGCCCCCTGTACAAGCACTCGCGAGATACACTCCGTTAACCGACAGAGCGAGTGCTGTTGTGGCGCCTGTCGCATTGGGGTCTGAGAGGCTGAAAGTTTTATCCCAATTCGATCGCGAGATGGCGACGATTTCTAAGCGTGGCTCTTAAAGATTAATCAGACAAGTAAAGGGACCATATCTACCGTGGGTCCTAGAAGGTACAAAGAAATGCTGTCCAGATGGGTGCCATAGTGCAGAACAATCATGCATAAAGTCCAACGACCTGAGTTAGAGCGGCTTAGCAGGGCAATGGATTAGGAAAGCGGGGAAGATAGTATTACTCCGTATCTGCTACGGCCGGAATGACGCCGTCGATAAGCTTCTCGACTTTTGGTTCACGTTCAGAGATGTCCCACGCAGTGATCGTACCATCAGCTCCGCTAGCAGTCTATAGTTCATTAGCCCGTGGGTTATCAGTATGTACATAAAAGTATACGAACAAGGAGAGTTCCCGAGGGGTGCCAAGTCAGCCTTCGTACGCATTTCTTGTGGCCACTCAGAACTTGAACGTTAGTGACTTCTTCCAATTCCACAATCTTGATTGTTGTTTCACTGGGAGTTGTCAGCAGTTAAGCAACGTAGAATGAGGAGGGGCGCACTCCGTTGCAATAGCGATGCGCTTCCCTGCAGGGTCGATAGCAATGGCCCGAATGCATGCACCTGCAGCGTTCATGATCAAGCCATGGAGATCGGGTTTTCCGTGAAGGTAACTTCGGACTTCCGAATCTTTGCTTGCAGAGAGCCAGTACTCGTTCTGATATGCCATGGGCCCAAGAATGGCACGCGTCGCGGTTATACATCGGAGGGAACAGTCCACGTTAGAAGGAACGTACAGAACTTGCGATAGCCGTTATTCCCTCGTCTGCTTCGTACGCGACTTCTGGCTCTTGATATTGATCGTTGTCCATTTGCCATATCCGCACTAAGCTGTCTGAGCCACCGGTATATGATAGCCTTGACATGATACAATATTAATGGCGAATATGGCAGTGCATCCGTTAGAAAACAGTCCGCCTGCACGAAAAATGGCTCACTTTCCATCCCGCGAGAAAACAACACACATGTATCCAGGTTCATGGACAGAATTAGTGAGGGTCTTGGTTGTGCTTGCCATGGCTAAAGCCAAACGACGTTCAAATTCGGGATTGGAGTCGCGTACTAGTCACACTCCGCGTCTTGTCACCCCACGTGACGCGTGACTCTTCACCCACCAAGGAAATCATTAGGGAAAGAGTCTCGTATCATGATACAGCGTATAATAGTAGTAAAGCAAAACTGACCAGCGACGGAACGGAAATCTGTTTCACTCAGAATCAAATAGCATCCTGCTCATACAACCAGACAGGCCTCTAGGAGGTTTTTGAAGAGCACATCGAGAACCTTTCCTTTTGATCCCCCAAACCCATTAAAATTCAAACAGTCCAGAGGCCTCCCCAGTTGCTTTCTCTTCTGCAGGAAGGATAAAACGACATCCCAATCGAAATGAGGACTCTCGAATTGTAATGTACGAAGCCTTCGGAAGGCTTCTCGTCTCGCATCATGCGCGAGATACATTAATATCGAGTCTATGCTATACCTCGAGAGGGAGAGGCCCTCGATATTGGGCGCAGCGTGTACGAGGGCGGTGACGATGTCGCAACCTTCAAATGGGCTGTTGATAGTAATATGGCGGAGGGAAAGGAGTAGAGGTGCCTCCCGTTTGAGGTGCCGCAAGAATAGCTGTATTTCCCTCGGAGAAGAGACGTTGGTAAAGTCAAGGATCAACTCTTCTAGTGCTGGAGTGAGAATCGTCTCCATGAGCCTCGTCAAATAGATGCGCGACATGTCAGGGCCGGGCTTGAGCATCCAGGACTGTAGTGAAGGTATAACAACAACGTTCGTTGTATGCGAATGATCAAAATCAACGACCTCGTCGAGGAGCGCAAGGCGAGAAAGGGACTGCAATGCAGACAAAAGGTCGAGAAAGGTTTCTGCAGGCATGCCGAATGCTGGGAGCCCGGACAAAGTAAGGGAAGTAAGAGTTTTGATCGGCGTGGCGGTCGAAATTGAAATTGACATCAGCTCCCCGAGTTCCAGGTGCGTCAATGTCGGGAATGAGGACAACGAGAACGTGGGCTCCACCATCCCACTCCGTGGATGATGGAGGATAATCTCCTCCAACAGGGGCGCATGACTGCGACCAAGGCCATCCAACAGCCCCGGAATAGGGACATTGGTGCATATTTCCAGGTGGCGACAAACATGCATATTATTGAGTATGGCGGCGGTGATACGCAGATAATCTGCCGCATAGGCTTGCCGTGGATCTATTCCACTTGAAACGAAGTGCTGTCGGTAGGAAATAACCAGTGGTGATCCCCGCGAACGGGTGAGATATAAGTTGACCAAATCAACGGACTGCTTGACGTAGAGGCGAATATGCGTCCAGAGTGATGGTGTTCCAATAGCTACCGCTCGCCAGTATTTTGAGACGTGAGATATTAGGAGCTCAGGCTTGATGACTGGCCACTCCAGTTTGTTGGGTTCGAAAGGGGATTGCTGATACCCCCTGCATGCATCTGACTGTCCGATCACCTCCCCGAAGATCATTCCTAGAATCTCGACTGGCAAACAAGAAGCTCCTCGGTGGGTAACCTCAGAACTTCGGAGCAATTCCTTGAGACCCGCAGCCTTGCGATACATAACATCCAGTGCATGCTCTGATTCCCATATCGCAGGCATTAGTCGGGCAAGCTCTTTCTCTATAGCTGAGCGGGGTTGAATCATGTCTGGAATTCAAGCTAGTGTATATGATAATTAACATTGCGGGGGTTCAAGTTTCGTGCTCGAACATAACTCACCTTAAGATTATTGTACAGCAGCGCCTGTCAGCAAGCCAGAAGGGAGCTTTTATACGAAGTATGTAATTGCTAGACAGTAACCTTCAAGTTACACGGCGTCGCCGGCGACTGCCGGTGCTCATTCATGCATTGATGCGGCATGTCTTGACAAAAAGCGAAATGAATGACGTGAGTGGATGAACGGCCTTTTCAGAAGCTTCTAGTTGAGAATCAAGAGGAAACCAAGGAAGGTAGCCATACAGCAATTCGGTAGAGCCCAGTCCAATAGATAATGCTGTGCTCGGAATCCACTGCATAGTATGTTTTAGGAACTTGATTCAAGGCAGCTGCAAGTCAGGCCGGCATCTGCGAAATGGCTTGTAACGTTATCGCTTGACGGGTCTCCGCAAGCTGTCTACGAGCTGTGATTGGAGGACGCATAACGAAAAAGGGAATCTCAAGGTGACCCACGAGTTTTTCTACCGCATAGCCGCAAATGGGGCATCGTAACGGTTCATTACTGCTCGCTACGACCTGCAATTTTGAATGCTCCAGCAACACGTTGTACAGGTGGAGCAGGGCACATAATAGGATAGGAATATGCGAAGGGGTGGAACGCCAAGTCGAGTCTAAGACGTCATTGACCGCATCAATAAGTTTGGTAGTAGTCTTGCCGTCACCATGGCCGGGTGAGCCTCGTAAGCAAGCAACGTGGCACCACCGTACCAATTGATGAGGCAGTGGCACGGTGCACGCTGGCTCGACAAGTGGAGATTATAGAGAAAAGGCCCTGCATGCTGGCAATGAGCGACAATATATAACAGTATAGACCGTACAGATTGTTGAGGCCGAGGTATGTATGAAAGATACAGCTGCCATAGTTTACAACTTTGTCTTAGCCCTCTGCCCATGTCCTACATTGGCACCCTCGGCTTCTTGCTTCGTCATATTCTCAAATTCTCGGTACTTGTAGTATAGCTTGAATGACTCTGGGTTTGCAACTGTCCCACTTGGAATAACATCCACACCTGAGATGATTTGCTTCACTGCAATCTCGATTTTCTTGCCATTGACTGTGTACTACCAAACAGGGAAAAAATCAGTTTCCCTGTGTCAGCTAGAGAATGTGATACCCACAGGTATATCTTTCACTTCAAATATTCCTGCAGGTTCATGTCTCCTGCTCAAGCCTTGCTGGATTACGCGTCTAATTCTCCCTCTCAGCTCCTTCCCTAGTTTTCCCTCGTGCCCCTGCTTCATCTTCAAAAACAGAAGTACTCTTTCGTCAGCTTCACCTTCTCTCCGCTGTCCCACGCACAGAGCATCCTCCACGGCTTCCAGCCCTGCGGTCTCCCCGTTGACAAGGCTATAGATTTCAGCACTTCCGAACCGTACACCGCTGGGATTAAGAACTCCATCGCTTCGCCCCAGAAAGACGAATCCGCCAGTCGCAGGGTTACGAATGACAAAATCACCTTGCCGCCACACCGGAGTACCATCAGGGTCAGGTGGGAAAGAGCGGAAATAGGCAGAAAGGAATTTGTCATGTGTAGGTGTATCATTCAGGAAGTACAGAGGAATCGATGGGTGTGGGCGAGTGATGACGAGTTCTCCAGGTGTGTGGGAACTCGCAGGAATGGTCTGACCAGACGGGGAATAGATAGAGACCGCCATACCGAGGGATGGGCCTTGAAGTTCTGTTTCCGGGGTCATCAAAAGCGGATAGCTCGTTATGGGAAAGGGACTTACCGCCAGCATAAAGAGCAAATGACAGTACGGCCGTCACAACTAGATCATCCATCGAGATCAGTGTTTGTCTGGATAAGGGCAGAGATTGGAAACCAACAAGAACAAAACACGTCTGTGCCTCCACTAGAGCTGCCAATATGCAATTTTCCGCCGAAAGCCTTATGACTCCATGTCATGAGTTGAGCTGTCAATACCGCGCCTGTCACTGTCATTTCGCGCAGACCACTGAAGGGTATGGATGACGAAGTGATGGAGAGCGGATCGATATTGCGTGCTTGCAGCTCCGAGAGGAAACGTGGTGAGGTACCAAGGACTGTCACTCTACACGATCGGAGGTGGGATAGATCAAAATTGAACGAAACGATCAAACAAAGATGGCTTACCCTGTCCAATCAATGAACTTCAGGTATTCCTTTACATCAGGGTAAAACGGAGAGCCTTCGTATAATACGATGTGCGCTCCACACGCGAGGCCGGAGAGCATGAATGGCCACATCATCCAAGCAGTCTGTGATTCAAATGAGATCATAAATATTCAATCAGGGTATTTCAGACATACGGTGGTATACTGAAAGTATATGTCGGTTGGTAATATCCCAAATCCAATGTTACAGTCCTTCTTACTATTCATGAGTGCACCCTACAAGAGATGTATTCTGAACAACGAGTGGATATCAGTGAGATCTGGACTCACCCCAGCAGCATGCACAATGCATTTTGGGGGACCGCTGGTCCCCGAAGAATATAGTATGTACAAAGGGTGATCAAAGGGGAGCTGTTCAAATGTCAATGGGTAGTCTTCAGTCGCAGACGACGGGGTTAAGAACGCATCGATGGTGAGGCTATTCGTGCACGGGAAGAGTTGGAAGATCCAGAAAACCACCAGTCTCGGAAACATAGGACCCACCAGTTAGGGACCTGCACCAGGTCCCCGGTCTTCTCACTTCTCAACACGACGGCCATTTCTAATCCATATCCACCCAACCTCAAGTCACTCTCGACATCTGCAATTTTGTGGGTGATGTTGATAGTCTTTCCGGCGTAAACCGTCTCGGAGGAAGCGAAAAGGATCTTTGGACGAATTTGGCGGTATCTATCAAGAATTCCGGGGGTACCCATGTCCGTTGCTGTGCTGGAGAATATAGCACCGATGGAGGCGGTGGCAAGAGCTATCACGACACCGGTAACGGAGTTCGTGATAATAGCTACTCGCGAAAGATACACACATGGCGAAGTCGGGAGTTCAAATCATTATAATTCGACATGGAACAGTAGCTGATTGAGCGTACCGGCAACCCGATCGCCGACACGTACTCCGGCTCTCTTCATGCCAGCAGCCATGATACGTACCAATTCCCTTAGCTCATGGAAAGTGTATTGCTTAACACCACCGAATTGAGCCTTGCCAGCTCTGGGGGAGATAAGGTCATACTCATAGGCTGCTGTAATAGCAGTGGCAAAGTCATCCTTCCAGAGTAGGTTCTCTGCATAGTTGAGACGCGTGCCGGGAAACCAAGATGGGCGTTCGGGGATAGCGCCAGGTACGATTACCTTTCGCGAGGGGAGTCAGAACGTTGTTCCTGGAGTAAGAGCTTGATGAGGGGATAGTACCTGGTCCGGTCGAGGTGGGACAGAAGCTATGATGCCCATGAAGTCCCACAGATCAAGCCAGAAGGTGTAAGTGGACACCGAGTAGGTATGGAGATCGTGATAGTCCTCTGTAATATTGCTTCAGCTCGGATAACTAGTCACCTTGGCCTTCAAGGAGACCAATAGTGTAGGTTGACGCACTCAGCTTTAATCCTCGCTTCATGTTGATTGCCCTTCTCAGTCTCTCACAGACTGCATGGCCGGGGTGCAAAGGGGTCCAGAGCAGTTTAGATTCGTCGAAGTTGTATGCCGCAGGAGACGCCATCGTAACGGTCGGGGATCAGCAAGTGCAACTTGGTGGGAGCCAAGTTCGACCGAAAAGTTGATCATGGGTCCCGCGGTACGTACGTACACCAGAGCGTGACCGCGTACTAGTACCGTCGTGGCTTGCGCGCCGTGTTAGACTGTAGCCTGGACACACAAAGGTTTTTGGACCTCGAATTACAAGCTGTTATATAGGAGCAACCTATTCACCATCCGAACTAGCGACATCGCTGCCTTCCTCATCCTCCTCGCGCGCGCGCATTGCCACGTCTTGGGACTTTGAGGGTCTTCGCACAGGATCGTTACTCACGTCTGCTTTAGTGGCTGCAACGAAACCAGATAGTACGGCAGACCCTCCACTCTTCTTCCCCTGAGCGCTCTTCCACGCATGAGCCACTTGCAGGAACTTGAAAGACGCTGGGTTGACTTCCCGCTCGTCGTCGGCAAATACAAGTTCCCAGTCTAGCACGGTGTTATCTACATGCACGGGCGAACAGGCGAAGAACTTCACCTTCTACGACCTGACCTGTCTCCTTGTCGACGTGTTGTTTTCTGCCGACTATCGGCATCATACCTTGTACCTTGGCCACATCGGCCTCAGTACCATTAGTATCCTCAAACACTTTCCATGCCTCGAGCAAAGCAACCCGCTGTAAATAGTTCATCACTTGATCCGAGAGACCGGTTGATGAGACCCACCTCCGCCTTCAGTCCCTTGCTCCGAAGATCTTTGTAGCCTCGTTCAAACACCTGCCGCGAGAGAATGGGATCTCCCATAACCATACGGGGCTCCGCATCCTCATTCTCCTCGTTCTCCTCCCTCATCACCCTAGGCAGCTGTATACTGGCCCCTTCGAACTCCGCGTACGAGATCCAGACTTTGTGATGGCCGCTCAACGAAATAAGGCGTTCGTATAACGAACGCGCTTTCTCTCGGTCACCTTGTTCGTCAACCTCGAAATCGATGTATGCTTTCCACAGGATTTCTGGCATCGAGAGCGAAGACTGTGAGACTCCAAGTTCGAAGATAGCTTCTGCACGAGCAAAGTCTTCCAAAGCCGTTTCCAGCTCCGCATACTTGATCCACGCAGCAGAATTCGTTGGATCATACTATTTAATAGTTGTAGTGAGCTGCGAATGTTATCATACTTGAACATACCTCCAAGTGCTTCTCGTAGAGTGTACGAACTCGATCGAACTCCCGTAACTGGTCATCGATCAGCGCATGTAGAAATGAGAATAGTATAACATTTAACGCACGTCCATCTCAAGCTGAACATAGCCCTTGAAGAGCGCCTCCTTCGGACACATCCCGATACCATTACCCAATATCCTACGGGCTGCAGGAAGGTCAAGTCGCCGCACCTCAAAACGTGCAGCCATGATCCACAACTTGGCAAATGTGAACTGTTTGTGTGGAACAAGGCTGAGTGCTGTTCGATAGACCTGCCGGGCGCGTTCGTAGTCCTAGGAACAGACGTTGAGAACCAAGATGCTTGTGTTTGGAAGACAGTACCTTTGTTTCTATTTCTTCGAACAGCGCATAATCTAGCCACAAGAAGATATATCGTCGCCAATGTCGTTTTTCCTGTCCGGGTGGAACATGCGACACAGCACGCTCGTACACTTCGCGAACCCGCTCTACCGCAGCGTCCTCCTCCTCTTTTGATCCACCCTCATCCCTGAGAGTCCGCAAGGCTTCCTCTTCCAGTCGTATATAGTCAAACCACACGTCATAGTTGCGACCGTCGTGGGCCACTTCTTCTTCGTACTGGATTCTCCGTTTTCCTAGTACAGTCGACTCTAGGACAGAACGAGCGCCATGTTGTTTTTCGAATTTAGTATACGCGGCGTACAAGGTTCCGGACTTCGAGCGAGGTAGACGTTCGAGAGCAAACTGAAACCAAACGTTAGTAGTAAGAAGAGAGACAGTCCGACAACTCCTGCCTTGTAAATGACGCGAGCGCGCTCGTACTCCTTCAAACGAATCTCCATCTTAGCAAATGCATTAAACACGGCTTGAGCCTTTTCGATTTGTTCCTCCTCGTCGCCGAAGAACTGTAACGCGGTCTGGAAGACTTCTCGGGCCTTATCTAGCTTCCCTCTCTCTTCCTCGAACTTTGCCCACTTTACCCAGACTCGTGGCTCCGGACGAACGGCTATCCAGCGCTCATAGATCACGCTAGCCCTGTCAAGCTCATCGTATCTTTCTTCCATCTTGATATACGCTTGCCACGCTTTGTCATCTGGCTCCCACTGCATCCAACGCTCGAAGACTTGACGGGCTCCAGGGACATTCTGGAGGAGTTCTTCTAGATAGACGTACTTGTACCACAATTGGTCCACTCGAGGAAGCAGTGTCACTGCACGATCGAAAAGGTTGCGAGCATGTTGTACGTTGCGGGATTTCAGCTCCATTTCGGTATAGCTTAGCCATAGCTGCACACTCCGGGGATCGACGTCCAATGCGCGCTCGAAGACTGATCGGGAACGGTCGAATTCATTCTGACTGGCCTAAAATGGGTGTAAAGAATGATCTAAACCTAACAGGATGAAGTAGAACGCACCTCCCAGTTAGCATATTGAGTCCACTCTTTTCTGAAAGATGGTTGGTCAAAGCGATTGAAACAGGACAAAGAAAACATACATGCTGCCCCTTGTACGGCGAATTCGTTCCTCAAACTCCCTACGCTTCCTTCCTCGGTACTCGTGAAGTTCTTCGAAATCCTCTACGCGCTGTTTGGGGGCACGGAACGTTGATTCTTGGCGCTCTTGTGCCTGGGTAGTAGTGATCAATACACATAAACTACGATGTATCTCGACAAACAAAGTACCTCTCGCAGGAGTTGCTCAGCGGTGATCTTTTAGGAAAACGTGAATATGGTACGCCTCGTAGTAAGCAATTTTTGGGCTGACCTGGATCGCCGCTGGAGCTCGGTTTCTTATTCTGCGTAGAGAATTCAGCGTGTCAATCTCATTAGAGCAGACGACCAAACCTGGGTGCCCTGCCATCCTGCATGATGTTTTACTGTTGTTGGTAGCCTTTTCTGCGCCGTCACGACTTGGATTGCTTGTGCGTAAACACAGACAAATAATACATCCGATCCGATCTTGTACGTGCCTCATTCGTTCAATACCTCGCTTACCCCTCTACTACTTAGTATCCTCTCCAGTTTAAACCAATCGTACCGGCAACAAGCTACGCGACAAGTTATATCACCTGGGTCCACTCCGTCGTCGAGGAAAGGGTAAGTCAGGAACTCGCGGAAAAACTGAGGGTGGGTAGGTGGACCATAGAAAAGGATGTTGCGGATGCCTCTGATCTTGTACCTGGGAAAGATGTCAGTCGCGGGAGAGCCAAGAGTGGGCAAGAAATTCACCTGCGGTAAAAATGAAATCGCTCACTAATCAACAAGAACGCTTTTGTTCCAGAGAAAAACGCCTGGCGAGCGCGGGATATGTCTTGGTTTGAAGAGTATCTGTTCAGAAAGAGGTCAGTCGAGCTCCTAGGGAGATACACTGCAAAACCAAAAGCAGCCAAGACAAACAGAAAATGCAAAGTTCTCACTCGGAAAGCACGGTAAAACTAATCCCGTTCATCTTCCTAAAGTAATTGTGAACTCGGATGAAGTCGAAGGAGGAAGGAATGAACACGACGGTGTTGGCGCTTTGCACCGCTGATTTCAACACCTTAGGTAAAAGCTTTGCATCGCAATGCGTGAGGATCCCACTGATTGAGGGTGTTGAGGAAAAGGATGACAAGACGTACCTGAGCGGTGAAGTAACTAAACCTCTTATCCGCCTCCTCCCTCGGATTCAAGCAGTCGAACATGAGGAATGTCTGACATCGAGTAAGAATTTTTTTCCATAAGCATGACAATGTATAGGACACACACATGATCAATCCCCTCTGGTACTTGTAGTGCTGGCCATGATTTCTCCACCCTTACTTTTCCCGCCACGTTCTTGAGGGAGGCATTGTACAACGATCGCGTTTCGGGTGTTTCAAATGGGGAGAGGAAGATAGATTGTCTCAAGTATGCCGAACTGAGAGTCAAAGATGAGCAAGTTACCGACAAATAGCAAGAGCACATCAATGGGTTAGTCAAAAGTCACACTTACAGTCCATCAAGATACCACGGTTTGATGCGTGAAAAGTCAGCATCACGCGACTCTTTGGGCAGCTCATTCAGATGAGAAAGTACAAACTAAGCGAGCAAAACGTGAAGTACACGGAGAAAACACAGAAGTGTGCACCCGCCTGTACATGATCCCAGTTTTGCATCGTAAGCGCATTCATCTGGTCAACAACTAGAATCTCAATTGACGACAAGAAATCAGAGCTCCTACAATAAAAAAGGAGGTTTATGTTATGCTCTGGCACGGGGCGGAGTGAAATGGGTACCAACTTTTGCTTTTCAATTGACATTCGTAATCCCAAAGGACTTGCGAGGATTAAGTCACAATTATAAAAATCAGAGAAAAGCTTCAAGCTCTTCCTGGTCATCTTGATTCCAAGCCTAAAGTTGTCATCCACATTCCCTGTGAATGTTACCACATGATCTGGGGGGTATGTACCAGGTGGTGCGGTAGCGAGTTTGTCTACTGCATCAGGTGGCAAGCCGTATTCCCCTAGAAAACGGGAGTGGTTTTCGATTTGAAAGGCAGGGGATGGAGTATGCGTGGTTAAAGCATTTAGCCAAGCAAGCGCAGAGGAACGAAAGGGAAGAAGGAAAAGGATGGATGGACGAGTGAAACCTTGGTCTTGAACGTCTTCTGGAGGATCGGAGGAAGTTGACTTGGCATGCGAGATACGACCATTATTTTTCAGTACGCAACGGCGTTTTCTGTACGGATTTTTCAGTATTACATATTGGGTGAGTTTATAGACTTACTTGGTTACATGGTCGAGGGCATGTAGAGTAATTACCTCACGAATACATTGACGATGTTCGAGGGCAACACAAGGATGATAGATATCAAGGTGAGCAGAAAGAATAGAGAGCAGATCGTGCTGAATCCGAGTGTGCTCTGCTTAAAAGTAAGGAAGGGTGAACGAGAGAATTGGGTTGATAGTACCTGCTGGTTGCTTGACCTGGCGAACCTCGAAAGGATTCCATAGACGTTCCAGGACCTGCCATGATGAATATTACATTCGTTGAAGTGTGCGAATCAAAGACGCACTGCAGTCTTTTTGGCGCGTTTTTTATGAGGCACGGACACCTCGGGAAGTAAGCTGGCAACAGTATTCAGTTTCCCAAATCTCTCTCTACGTGGTATCCAATTCCTTTGATCCGCCGCTGTCCTGCTGCGCACCGTCAAGATTTCAGGATTTGGTCCAAAATGCTGGTCATATAGATTGTGTGCTTGCGGGGACAGGCATTAGTATAAGCACTTTGAAACTGAAAATGGGGGAGAGGTTCACATGCTGGATCACTCTGATCACCTCGAGGATCGTCTACTTCCTGTTCAGCAGCATCCAGATCGTCGTCTGGCGGAGAAATGGCTTCGTTATGGGGGTCGGATTCGGGACCTGGCCCACCAGCGGCGGTGGAGTTGTGGTGTTTGCGCTTGTTCAGCTTTTCTCGCGGGTACGTATCTTCTCTCGGACGTTTCCTACTCTTGAGCGCGGAGACATTCAAAAGCGTCAGTAAACGCGTAGTCGGGGTATTTGCATCGTCCATGACGTTCGGCAGAAAACAGCGCGCGATACGTCCCACCGTGTCACGTGATAGACGGATCCCTTTCATCCTCGTACGACCGACCCGTTCGTCGCCGGCCCTTTGTGCTGCTCGTCGCCCTGTCGTCCGGTCTCACCTTCGTCAGAAATACACTCCTCTTCATGCGCGTTCTCTGCGTCGCGGAGAAGCCTTCCATTGCAAGATCCGTCAGTCAGATTTTGTCCGGAGGGCGCGTAGAAACAGTAAGTAGAACGCAATTTTCGACCCACTCCCATTTGAAACGCCCTGTTTCGTATCAGCGTGCAACACAGAACTGCTTTATCAAAAATTTCGACTTTGATTATCCCCAAACAAACTCTCACTTTACAGTCACCTCTGTATCAGGTCACCTCCTCGCTCACGATTTCCCCGACGCTTACCGTCAATGGCACTCTTGTGACCCCCTCTCCCTCTTCGATGCCCCCATACACACGATCGTACCAACCGAGAACAAGACCATAGAACGCAACTTGATGAACGAGGCGCGCAGCGCGCACACCTTGATGATTTGGACGGATTGTGATAGAGAGGGGGAAAACATCGGATGGGAGATTGTGACCGTGTGTCGGAAGGCGAAACCTGACATTCTGGTCAAGCGAGCCAGATTCAGCGCCATCATACCCCAGTTTGTCCCAGTCTATCCATTTCACGTCGAGGCAGGTTACAACTCTTTGTAGGCAAATTCACCGTGCAGCTCAGCAGCCGGTGGACCTCGACATAGCACAAGCTGATGCTGTCGAAGCGCGTATCTTACTAGATCTGCGTATCGGTGCAGCATTCACTCGCATGCAGACTTTGGCCCTTCAGAATCGTCTCCCTCAGTTTCGCGAGAAGCGCGAGGTTGTTTCTTACGGTACCAAATTATTCAGAGTGTATCTGGTGATAGTCTCATATACAAACCATACCCAGGCCCCTGCCAATTCCCGACGCTAGGTTTCGTGGTGCAGAGATACAATCAAGTAAAGGCATTCACTCCCGAAGATTTCTGGCACATTCTCCTCTCTCTTAACCGCCAAATCGACGGGGAAGAGAGGAGGGTCGATTTCACATGGAGGCGCGGACACCTCTTTGAAGTAGACGTCGTGAATGACATATATGAAGATATCATGCAGAATCCACGCGCTCGAGTTGTGAAAGTCACACAAAAGAACACGAAAAAATGGTGTGTCTTTCACTTGCACCTCTAGTTGCATCTTTTTAATTTACAGGAAACCACTGCCGCTAACGACGGTCGAGCTTCAAAAGGCAGGATCACGACTCCTTAAGCTAGCACCAAAGAAAGTTTTGGATGTATGTCCATCCGTCGACTTGGTCTGTTTGGCAGCGTTCACGGGTATCGCTAGATTGCCGAAAAGCTCTATCAACAGGGTTTTCTCTCGTACCCTCGCACAGAAACGGACCAATATGACCCTCAATTTGACTTCATGGCCCTTATAGGGAAACAGACCGTAGATCACTCTTGGGGAGGATTCGCAACAAGGTGCATCCGGCTAATCAGCCAAGATTTCCTCTGCACTCACTAGTTCCGATGCTCACCCTATCGTCACGATAACGTAGCCTCCAGCAAGGTGGCTTTACACCACCTCGCCGAGGCAAAAATAACGATAAAGCACATCCTCCAATCCATCCCACAGCTCATAATGCGAATCTAGCCGGTGATGAAAAAAAAGTATACGATTTCATTACGCGGAGATTTCTTGCGAGCTGCTCGAAAGACGCGGAAGGGTCAGAAACGACAGTCGATGTGGTATATGGTGGAGAAGAGTTTTACGTGACTGGTTCGTTTCTCTGTTGATTTCCAAATGATCAAAAGGCTTATTGCTACCGACATCGCAGGTTTGGTCATCTTAGCTAGGAACTATCTGGACGTGTACCCCTACGACAAATGGTCAGGTAAAGAGATCCCGGACTTCAGGGAGGGCGAGGATTTCGAACCCACATCTTGCGAGGTCAAAGAAGGACAAACCACCTCGCCTACTCTACTGACTGAAGCTGATCTTGTTACTCTTATGGACAAGAATGGGATCGGTAAGTTTCTTGAGTGTGATCAATAGCATCCTGAACGTCGCCTTTGATGGCATAGGGACGGATGCAACAATTGCACAGCACATTCAAACCATCATTGACCGAGAATATGTCATTGAGCGGATGGACGGTGGAACGAAACATTTACTTCCCTCGACACTTGGTATCGGCCTGGTCGAAGGGTATAACCAAATCGGATTCGACAGAAGTTTGTCAAAGCCACAGCTGAGGCGCGAGGTATGTGTTCTTTTCCATGGCAGAACCATCCGTCCCGCGCGTCTACCTGATGCATGCAGTAGTGACTTGGCACCGATGAATACTCCCATCTCTGACAAATCTTTTGAACAGACTGAGCGAAGCATGATTCAGGTGTGCGAAGGCACCCAAACAAAGAATGAAATGCTCGTGCAAAGCATTGAGCAATATAAAGACATGTATGTCATGGCCAAGAGGGAGTTTGACAAAGTCATTGAGGTGAATCCGCTCGCTTCGTCGTTCTTCCTGTCGAGTGACAAGATTGTACTCCAGAGTGTGCGACGATACATCGAAAGAGCTGGGGCACGCGACGCAGGCAATGGCGAAGGAAACGGTGGCGGCCGAGGTAGGGGTGGTGGTGGTGGCGCTCCGCGAGGCAGAGGACGAGGACGAGGGAATGACCGAGGAGATAGCGATGATGGTGATGGTGGGCCCCCTGCGGGTGGCCGGGGTCGTGGGCGCGGTGCAGTTTCTCGTGCACCACGGAGGCCGCCTCCTCCACCCAGAAATGTTGACGGTAAGCCATGCTCGTTACCGCTACCGGAGGTCGCCAACCCTAGGTATCCCAGATGTCGAACCACAACAACCGAGGCCCCGGAGTTCTTTGCGGGAAGTGGCACCTCGGGCTGGCCCCTCAAACCATTCTTCGTCACGCTCACTACCTCAATGTGACTGTGGAACCACCGTAAGCAAGAAACGAGTGACGCAGAAATCAGCTCGTGAGGGGAAGGAGTTCTATGCATGTGCTCAAGATGCTTGTGGATTCTTCAAATGGATCGAGTGCGAGCACGATAGAGAGGAGAAGGGTGGCACAGGATCTACACCGCTCATACCTGCAAAGCGCCCCATTGGTGCTAGCCGTTCAGTAAGTAGTATTCATTTCGGTATCGAAATCCGAAGATGAAAATCGAACGTAATCAGGATCAAGCCGCGGCACCCACACGTCAATGCAAGTGCAAAGAGGACGCCGTTCAACGTACGGTTACAAAGGAAGGAGCCAACAAAGGGCGTTTTTTTTGGGGATGTGCAAAGGGCAAGGATGACGGATGTGGTTTCTTTGAGTGGGACGATGAGCCTGCCAAGCCACCCGGGTCTGGACCTCCAATGTCTACGCGAACAGTTAGCCACGACGATCCCTCTTCCAGTGGGAGGTGCTTCAAGGCGAGTGATAAGTAGGACTGGATTCCGTTGACTGACGAGTTACCATTTTCCAGTGCGACCGAGAGGGGCATTGGGCTTCTGGTAAGTTGTCCTGCTTGAAGGACCATGAAGTATTATTCAACAAAAAAATTGGCTGCTTTAAACTTAGTATGCCCAAATGGTGGGATGTCGAACCGGTCCACAAGTCATGGAGTATCAAGACCCGATAACACATCAGCGGCGTGTTTCAAATGCGGAGAAAGCGGTCACTTTAGTAACGGTAACGAGTTTATTCAAGAATCCCTAAAGTGAACAACTCCAAAGTTTGAAATTCTTGACAGCTTGTCCTGGGATGGTGCGCCCAGCTTCTAGACCCACGGGGATGAAAATGGCCGGAGGTGGTGCGTCCGCAGGTGACGAGTGTTTTAAATGCGGTCAGACAGGGCATTGGACGTCAGGTATTTGATACTTATATTCTGCTGGGACATATAAGTTGATTGATGGGTGAAGAATGCCCGGGTAATGGTGTACCATCCAAACGTCCCAGAGCATCTTCAACAAGGGGAGGCAAGGCACCTCATGCGCGAGGGAAAAGCACTCGCGGTACGGGGACCAAGCGAGGGGCTAAGAAGAATGTGAAGACCAAAGGTGGAATGTTTGGTGCCCCCGACGATTTCTGATTCTATTCTATTCAATCAATACTAGTTACCCGACTTTTTCTGCCTATTTCATACCAATCAGAAGTCGGCTTTGACATTGGATATGCTTTTGGTTCAGTGTTGCCAGAATATCCCGACTGAAAATCGTGTGCGGCGAAGGAGATGGGTTGAATGATGATGGCAAATTCATGTGCATCCGAACGCCGACTAGTGCTAGATATGATAATTAGACGAGTCGGTATGCCCAGACGTTTTCTCCGAATCATGTCTCAGATTCCACCTCTGGCCATAACGTCCTGGTCCGATCTCCGGAGATTCGGATGTCAGACAGGGTATTCCGAGTGATCGTCGGTGTCTGGTGACACTCTGGCCATATTTTGATCAACAGTGCTTGAAGGTGACCACTGTCGCTCGACACCCGGGTTCGAACATGAGATCGATCTCGGCTGGTTCGTCCGCAGGCAGAGGGGTTCCGACGACAGTTATCAACTCACGGTAGTAATCGCCCTCCAAGTTTTGTCGCAGGTCGCACGTGCACCCTCTTTGTTGGATCTATCCTGCTGGGTCGATATTGGAATCAACCGTAGCACATGTACAAACATAGCCAAAGCCTGCCTGTTTAGCTGCCACTACTGCTCGTCAAGGCTCAACGATATTTCTTGCTGCCGTCGACGTTCTTCGCGCGTTTTGGTATGCATTTGTACAATTTGACGCTGCAACCTCCAACGGCTGCAACGCAGGCAATCGTCGGTAACTTTTCAGGCGCTCGCACGCAGGAAATCATAGTTGCACGCGGCACTCGTCTCGAGCTCTTGCGGCCAGATGTCCAGACGGGAAAACTGTCGACAGTCATTGCGTCGGATGTCTTTGGCTCCATACGTTCCCTGGCAGCTTTCCGGTTGACAGGTAGTACCAAGGGTGAGCGCCTCGTACGTATCCACTTTTTCGCTACAATCTCATCTCTGCTTCGTTCTCAGACTACGCCATAGTAGGGTCAGACTCGGGACGAATCATTATCTTGGACTATGACCCCAAAACAAGCAGTTTTGTCAAGTTACATCAGGAAACTTTTGGAAAGTCTGGCGCGCGAAGAATCGTTCCTGGCCAATACCTTGCTACCGACCCCAAGGGTCGCAGTGTCATGATCTCTGCCATAGAGAAGGCCAAACTTGTCTATATCCTGAACCGGGATGCTGCGGCTAACTTGACAATTTCGTCCCCATTGGAAGCACACAAGAACAATGCGGTCATACACCATATCGTTGGTCTGGACGTTGGGTTTGAAAACCCCTTGTTTGCTGCATTGGAGGTCGACTACACAGAGGCTGACCAAGACCCCACTGGGGAAGCCTTCAACCATGCTGAAAAAGTGCGTATTTCGATAAGTTCCCTCCTCAGCACATCCACTTATGCGAACTTCCATCCAGATGCTGACTTATTATGAACTAGACCTGGGTCTCAACCATGTCGTTCGGAAATGGAGTGAACCCACCGATCCACGTGCCAACCTCCTTGTTCAAGTCCCCGGAGGCCAAGTGGCGTCGACCGACCGATTCGACGGGCCTTCTGGAGTCCTAATTTGCTGTGAAGACCACATCATATACCAGCACATGGACAAATCGCGACATCGTGTCCCCATTCCGCGACGAAGTCATCCACTTGAGGACCCATCACGAGGCGTTATAATCATCGCAGCCGTCATGCATAAAATGAAGGTTTGTTCCCTGATGATCCCGCATCCCTAGGTTCTCAATGTACATATGATTTAGGGTGCCTTTTTCTTTCTTCTCCAAAGCGAGGATGGCGACCTGTTCAAAGTCACGATAGACCACGAAGAAGACGAAGTCAGAGCACTAAAAATCAAGTATTTTGACACTGTACCTGTGGCTTACAGCCTGTGTATTCTTAAATCTGGGTTTCTCTTCGTCGCTTCTGAATTTGGTAACCAGTGAGTTTATACTCCTATACTCTAGCTGATGACTCATTTCTGCATAGTTATCTTTACCAGTTCCAAAAGTTAGGCGATGACGACAATGAGCCTGAGTTTAGTTCGACATCTTACCCCACATTTGGCATGGCTGATCCGACTGTTCCATTGTCACACGCCCACTTCCGGCCCCATCCTCTGGACAACCTGGCCCTTGCCGATGAAGTAGAATCCTTGGACCCTATATTGGATTCGAAAGTAATGAACATTCTGCCGAATTCGGATACTCCCCAAATTCTAGCGGCCTGTGGTCGTGGCGCGCGCAGTTCGTTCCGGATGCTTCGTCATGGTCTCGATGTGGAAGAGTCTGTCAGCTCTGAGCTTCCAGGTATTCCGAATGCCGTCTGGACAACTAAACAGCGTGAAGAGGGTGTGTCTTGTTGATATCTTTCCATGCACCGAATTTAACCCTTTACAGACGAGTTTGATTCATATATTATTCTTTCATTCGTCAATGGTACACTAGTACTATCTATTGGCGAAACAATCGAAGAAGTTCAAGATACCGGCTTCCTTTCATCAGCTCCAACGCTGGCAGTACAACAAATCGGTGCAGATGCCCTTCTCCAAGTCCACCCTCATGGCATTCGGCACGTATTAGCTGATCGACGTGTCAATGAATGGCGTGTTCCTGATCGCAGGACTATTGTTGCGGCGACGACAAACAAGCGACAGGTGGTGGTTGCACTGAGCTCTGCAGAGCTGGTCTACTTCGAGCTTGACTTGGACGGTCAGCTTAACGAGTACCAGGATAGGAAGGCAATGGGGTCAACAGTCCTCGCGCTGAGCATTGCAGAAGTACCTGAAGGCCGTCAGCGAACGCCTTTCTTGGTGCGTCAAATGAAGCTTCACGTATTGTAGTTGCTGAAATCCTCCCGCTCATTCAGGCTGTCGGATGCGAGGATCAAACTGTTCGTATCATCTCGTTGGATCCTGAAAGCACTCTGGAGACTCTCAGTTTACAAGCGTTAACTGCACCACCATCTGCCATCTGCATAGCCGACATGTTAGACGCGAGCATTAATAAGACGCAGCCAACAATGTTTGTCAACATTGGCTTGCAAAATGGTGTCCTTCTTCGGACAGTACTTGATCCCTTGAACGGTCAGCTTACTGATACGCGTACGCGGTTAGTCTTGTTGCTGGCTCAACTCGTCAACTTTTTAATTCCCCACAGTTTCTTGGGCACGCGCCCTATTAAGCTCATTCGGGTCCAGATACAAAAAAATCCTGCCATCCTTGCGCTCTCGTCGCGGTCATGGATCAACTACACACATCAAAACCTCATGCATTTCACCCCTTTGATTTTTGAGAACCTCGACTATGCCTGGAGTTTTTCTGCGGAACTTAGTCCAGAGGGTTTGATCGGCATCACTGGAAGTGTCCTTCGGTGAGTATCCACTCCCTTTGATCAAGTCCAAGATGTAAACAGAGGTTCGGATGATACCTCTGAAGAGGGTGTGCCGAAAATAAAAACCAATTGTTCCTACTGAAATGTTAACCCTCCTTTCCGACTCTCATGATCACTAACATTTATCCCTGCTAGCATTTTCCAGATACCAAAACTCGGCATGAAGCTCAAGCAAGACTCTATTCCACTGTCGTACACGCCTCGCAAGTTCATATCCCATCCGACGAATCGTTACCTCTATCTTATAGAAGGCGACCATCGTGTCATGGGCGAAGAAGCAATTAACAAGCGTCTGCAACAACTCGTGAGTGACGTATGATCACTCAAAGTCATGATTATATCTTTCTCGTAGAGCGATGCTGGCAAAATAATCGATCGGGAGATGCTTGAGCTCCCCGCCGAATCCTTTGGTCGATGCAAAGCACCCGCGGGAACATGGGCGTCGGCAATCCGAATTATAGATCCAGTCGAGGTACGTAGATTACCATCAAGTCAGTAGCTTCTTACTTACTCGAGGAATTACAGTCAAGAACAGTTGCCCTGATCCACTTGGACAACAACGAGGCAGCGTTCTCCTTGGCTGTCGTCCCATTCGCCGTTCGAGGAGGGGAGCTACATCTTGTCGTTGGTACGGCATCGGACACGTTCGTCGCACCACGATCTTGCACAAGCGGTTTCTTGCGAACCTACAAGTTTATCGAGGATGGCGCCGATTTAGAACTAATGCACAAAACGGAAACGGACGACGTGCCTCTCGCAATTATGGCCTTCCAAGGCCGACTTGTAGCAGGCGTGGGCAAGGCGCTCCGCATTTACGAGATTGGCAAGAAAAAGCTTCTTCGCAAAGCTGAAAACAAGGTTGGTCCGCTGACTCGAGGTGTTCCGTGACCTGACTTGATACGCAGACATTCTCTTCCGCTATCGTCACACTCAACACACAAGGTTCCAGGATTCTTGTCGGCGACATGCAAGATTCAATGTTTTTTGCTGTCTATAAAGCACCAGAGAACCGGCTTCTTATCTTTGCCGACGATATGCAACCACGATGGATTGTTTCAGCGACGATGGTTGATTATTGCACTGTCGCAGCAAGTGATCGGTTCGGGAACATATTCGTCAACCGCCTTGACGCCAAGGTTTCGGAACAAGTGGATGATGATCCCACGGGGGCCGGCATACTGCATGAGAAAGGGCAGCTCATGGGTGCTCCGCACAAAACGAAGATGGTCTGTCATTTCCATGTTGGTGATCTCGTGACTTCGATACACAAGGTATCGTTGGTTGCGGGTGGGCGAGAGATACTCTTGTACACTGGTTTGCACGGGACCATCGGGATACTTGTGCCCTTTGTGTCAAAGGAGGACGTGGACTTCATCTCGACACTGGAGCAACACATGAGGACGGAGCAGGGCAGCCTAGTGGGACGCGATCACCTTGCATGGAGGGGGTACTATGTTCCCGTAAAAGCCGTTGTGGATGGGGACCTCTGCGAGACGTACGCTCGGCTACCTGGATCGAAACAGAGCGCCATTGCTGGCGAGCTGGATCGGACCGTCGGGGAAGTGTTGAAAAAGCTGGAGCAGCTGAGAATTACCGCGAGTGGTTTCTGATGATCTGGGGATTTTTGTTGTTGTTGTTGTTGTAATCCTTGAATCTGCGGTACTCTCCAGTCCATATCCCAATCGAGCCTTTTGTCGTGTCCACGCAACCTTGCACCAACACTCGCCAAAAAATGCTTGCCATTCGATCTCGCCTCCTTGATGTATCCCGGCGAGCAGTTGCACCCCAAGCGCGCCTGTATGCAGTCGATGCTACAGGACGTTCGGCCGTGACCTTGAAGAACACCAAGGTGACAATTACGGCTCTCCGGATCCTTCCTGGTAGTGTCACGCACGCTCTGACCGTTCAAGACAGTACACAGCGACCGCACGCGCCGCAGGCAAGGGACGCAGCGGAAAGGTCCACTCTGCCGACGAGGCGCCCCTTTCGCTCAAGCTCTCCGGCCCCAAGGCGTTGGGTGGGCCAGGCGACGGAACGAATCCCGAGCAACTCTTTGCCATGGGCTATGCATGTACGTCCATTCTCCCCCCCCCCCCACACACACACACACCCGCTCACACACACGCCATGACAGCGTGTTTCCTTGGCGCACTCCAGATGATGGCCGGTCGCCTGGGCAAGAGCGACGCAGTGAAAGATGCCGTGATCGAGACCAGCGTCCACCTCGGAGAGGCGGAGGAAGTCGGCGGATATGGGATCGCGGTAGACATCACAGTCAAGGGCGTAGAGGACGAGGAAGTCATCAAAGCTGGTCACGAGGTATGTCGTGCGCTGCGCTTCGAACGACTGGCGCGCTCGTCACGGTAACATGACGTTTCCCTTTGTCTAGGCTTGCCCGTATAGCCGTGCGTTAATTCACGGGACGAAAGTCACTGTCTCCAAAGCTTAGATGTTGGGTGGGATAACTACATCGTCATGCGCGTGTTCCTTCTAGTCGCCCTCGGTTCATGTAAATTATCGCTCACGGGGGCAACATACCAAGCAATCAAAATGCCATAGAGGTGATATGCACAAGCAAAGGCTAGTTTTACACGGAATAATACTGCCATGACCGACAAAAGAAAGGTGCAAATAGTTTTACAGGAAGCTCTTCTGCCACGTCACCTTTACGCCATCAGCCATAGTCAAGAAGGGCATCAAATCACTTGTGAGAAACTCGCTGGGCCATTCTTGTCTAATCTGACCCTTCAAGTACGCGGTCGTAATTCGGAGGTGATCCTGTTTGATGCCAGGAGCGATAGATTTGATGGTCGGTGCTTGTTCGTCAATGACGCGGTCGAGGAACTCGACAGTGACGGGTTCACCGGTATCCATTCGTACAGCGTACTTGGCCCATTGCCATAGCTGGACACGCGCAATCTCAGCGGTGGCTGCATCCTCCATCAAGTAGTTGACCGGGATGCAACCGTTACCACCAATCCATGCTGTGGAATACGCCAATGCGACGGAGACATTACCACGAACACCGTCTTCGGTGATCTTCCCAGGAACGTTTGCGTTCAACAGATCGGCGGCCGCAATTCTGACATCCTCTCGGCGAATGTGATACTATCACACAAGAGGGGGTTAATACATATGTGCGAAGGGGCGGAAATAAAGATCCACCTGGTTCGGTCCCAACATGTGCTCGTCAAATATCTTGCGGGCAATCCCGTTGATAAGCGGGTGAGCAATCCAAGTGCCGTCGTGTCCAGCTGTGACCTCGCGAAGTTTGTCTGCTCTGACCTTGTCCATTGCAATGTCGTTCGCTCTTGGATCATCCTTGACAGGAATCTGTGCGGACATGCCACCCATGGCGGCTACCTTCCTCCTGTGACAAGTTTGGATAAGAAGACGGACGTATGCATCCATGAATGGTACAGTCATGGTGACATCCTTCCTGTCTGGTAGAACTGCGCCCCTATCAGCCCTGCGCTTCTTGATGGCACTGAAAATGTAATCCCATCTAAGGATGTCGTTTGAGTGATGGGGTTCACACGATGAAAGATGCGGAGGTAAAACGGAAAATCCTCACCTCCCGCAATTGAGACCGGCAGAATGGTTCCTGAGTTCGAAGAGAATCTCTTCCATTTGGAATGCAGCAGGAAGGGTTTCGATCAGAACAGTAGCTCTGATAGTGTTGTGGGGAATGCCAAGATAAGACTGGGAGAAGAGGAAGACGTCGTTCCAGAGACGGGCCTCGAGGTAGTGTTCCATCTTTGGAAGGTAAAAGTAGGGACCGGAGCCGCGCTTGATGAGTTCGTGAGCATTGTGGTAAAAGTAGAGGGCGAAATCGAACAGCGAGGCAGACAAGGGAGTATTGTCGACCGTTACGCGGGTCTCGTCCAGGTGCCAGCCCCTAGGTCTGCGGGGAGGGTGTAAACCAACACAGTCTCCTAGAAATAGGAACGCGACATACCGAACCAAAAGTACAGCAGGATTTGTGACAAGTTTGTATGACTTTCCACCGGATACAAAGTCGACCTGACGGCTGACAGCATCGCGAAGGTTGACCTGTCCGTTGATCAAGTTCGCAAATGTGGGCGCGCTCGAGTCTGTGTTAGTGGTGAGGGGAAGGAAACGGACGAGGGCGAGGAAAGTGACCTTCGAAGTCGGCCATGAACACCTTTGCGCCGCTGTTGAGAGCGTTGATTACCATTTTGCGGTCAGGGGGACCGGTGATCTCGACGCGTCTATCTTCGAGTCCTGGGGCAGGAGGAGCACAGTGCCATGAGGGCTCAGCACGGATGTGGGCAGTCTCCGTGGGGAAGTCGAGGAGAACGCCTGAGTCGTACCTGCGCTGTGCGACGTCACGGGCGACTAGGAGGTTCTGCCTGGTGGACTCGAAGGTTCTGTGAAGGGCAGCGAGAAAGGTCAGTGCGTCCTGCGTGAGGATTTGGGCCTGTGCCTCCTGGGCGACGCTCGAGAGAATTTGTACGCCTGTAGACATTTTCGAATCTGGGCGATATGCGACGTCGACCGTCGTTTAAGTAGGCCGTTCGACGGGACTCCGTCAGTCCATCCGAGTTCCGCTCCGACGTCATTCCGGACTAGAGACCCTAATGGCGAATTATCACATGTCTCGAGTACTCACCGCCAGCACACCAAATGTGAGAGCCTGAAAAACACGAACACGCAGACCGGTAGTGAACTGTGCTGTCAGCAGTGCGGTCGGAGCCCGTGGAAACGGCGTGATAGACACAGCTTTTGTAAAGTTGTAGAATCGAACGTGTTTTTCGCGTCGCTCACTGCGTCGTTGCTCGTCGTGGACCAGTAGTGAACTGTGCTGTCAGCAGTGCAGTCGGAGCCCGTGGAAACGGCGTCACTGATAGACACACGACTCGGGTCCAGGTCTGTGGGAAAAGATACGTCCTCATGGCATGAAATTACCCGGCCCGGCTCCGTCTTAAGCTGTATGATAGAAGCTTTGCCGCTGGGAGTCCGTTGGATTATTGAGAGTGATATTCCTTTAGGGAATGAGACTGTATGTTATGCCGAACTGCGGCGAAGTTTTGATTTTATCGGACAATGGTCCGGCGAGTTGGACCCAAGAGCAATTTGTCCTCGCGGATTTTTACTTCCAGTTGCGATTGAGGACGTCAGCTTCTCTGTAGAGCATTTTCTGTTCCTCACCTGCGTGCAGCTCCGAAGCCTTTGCGCCCAGCACGGGGTTCGTGCGTTTGCGCGCTTTTGTCGCTCGCGGTTAGTGGATGCAAGTGCCTTGAGATTACACACGGACTGTCAGTGTGGATATCACATTT
>JBBPLY010000005.1:98973-141041 GCA_038090035.1 Xerocomus nothofagi | reverse complement strand
CGTTTTTCATTGGAAACAGTATACTCGCCTTGACGCTTGATTCCAACCGTTAGCGCCTGGAGGGATCGTTGTGGGAAAAGCACAGAGTCTCGTGTACAGATTCATCAGGTTGACGCTGGCAAAGGGTCTGATGACGAGGTTGACGGAGGCGACCGTAGCTCTTCTTGTACGATACAAGCCATTCCTACTTACTGTATTCGCCAGAGCTATTTCGACCTTCTCGATACGATACTTGTAACTTATTAGAAGGTACACTTATTCCGCATCTGCCTCTAAAATTCTATGGGTCCAGGGTTGCCCGAAGGGCCCATTGAATTTTTAACGGTGCACTCTCCCACTTTGATCACCTTGCGACATGCCATCTGCCATACCCCGACGCTTACAGAACCTAGAAATACCATTACGGGTCCATCACTCCCGCCAAGAACAGTGACTCACCTGAGGGCGCAAATGGAAGCGCAAGCGTCCACGTGAGAGGACCAAACCAGTTGGGTGGTAGGTAGAATACGGCAGATTTCCTGTACCACCACCCGATACCAAATTGTAACCCCGTGGTTGATATCCAAACGAGGCTGTTGAACTTTGCGGAGAATGCGGATTTAGTAGTGGCGAGCTCGCCGTCTGCAAGGAACGCCGCATCAGCGAGTAGCCACGAGAAACGTGTGCGAGTCCGCTGGACGAGAGGAACGTGACTGACTGAGTTTTTCAAGCTCTGCGAGCCCCTTGTCGACGCTCCGTCTCAGTTTGGCCCACTTGGCGAACTGATCTTGAGCGCTGGTCTGCATGAGCTCTTTTCTTGTAGTGAGCAGCTCAGCTTTGAGCTGGCTCTGTCTCGCATACTGGACACTCATGAACACTCTACAGTAGAGACCCCAAGCCTGCAAACGCATTCGAGGTCAAACGTCGAGGCATGCAAAAGGACGACATACGAATTCGACAAGAACAGATTTGCCTATCCATGATACAAGTTCAGTCAGAAAGACGAGCGAGAAGATGGTGACGATGAGAGACATGGTGTTACACCGTGGAGAAGTTCTGGTCGTTACAGGATGCAGCAAAAGCTGTCGGGCAGTGTCGATGAGTCTTGGTCGGACGTCGAAAGTCCACGTTGACGCAGCGCTAGCGGCTTTCACTCGTAAACATTCACAGCCGACACGACATCACAAACGAAAAGAATGTAGTCTGAAGAGCTGTCTTTGTGAGCTACAGAGCCTCTCAACAACTGGGTGCTTGCGCGGCGCCTATCTCTCCGCTCCCTCATTCAGTGCTCAACACTGGCAGGAGGCTCACAGCGCGCGAGTCTTCCGCGGTCGCGCAGGCGGATGGTTCTTCGCACTCGGATGGTTGTCGATGCACTCGCCCACGTCTACGCCCAAACGCAATAGTAACCCGCTTGTGGGACCTGAAAGACCCATCGATGGAGGTACACTGACCTGACTGGCCCAGATCATGAAAATCATTAAATCCCACTTTCACCGGGTTCAGATACTCAAAGCGAAAGAGTCATGATTGCATTTGCGAGTGGTACACGGTGTGGGTGCCCTGACGTATCTCCATCTGCCCGTCCCCTTGCTGTCGCCACCATCGAAAGAAGGGGGGACGCTTAGATGTTGAGTTTGGTGCGCCGCCAATGACGACGCTTGGCGTTATACTGTGGGTCGAGGGCCATCGTCAGAATTCCGACGATACAACTTCGTTATCGAGTACATACTTGAATTTTGGTGTCCGTCTTCAGACGAAACCACTGTGGAATTGGCCTAGAATAGTCCATTGAGCTGTACGTCCGTCGTCTTTCGTGCGCATATACTCACCGGTTCTGGCGAGCAGCTTTGGCGAGGATCCGTTTCGTGCGGAAGGTCTTTTGTGAAGGCTAGCGACGTGATGAGTAAAAAAGATGCCACGCAATGACCTGCTTGCTCACCATTTTGTTCTTGGGGGGTCGGCGTCGATAACGATGAGGGGGATTAAGTTTACCAGTGGGACTCTCGCTGTACAGTTGCTGACTCAGCAGCATCCCACGGCATGAATTATTGTACGTGTCGCGCGTCCTTCACTAACCATGCATTTCTTCAAGTTCTGGTTCTCGTTGTTGGCGGTAGCAGTCTGCGTCTTCGCGGCTGAGCCGCCCACCGAGCTCCAGATAGAGACCACTTTCATGCCCGAGGAATGTCCCCAAAAGGCGGTCAAGGGCGACACCATCTCCGTTCACTACGTGAGTGTTCGGTTTGTTTGCCATTCTAGTCTCATCCGTGGACCTCCTACATTTCAGACCGGTACTCTGTTTGAAAGTGGAGCCAAGTTCGACTCGAGGTAGGTTGTTTTATGCAGCCTGAAAAGTGTAGTAATCACATGGGTACCATAGTCTTGACCGGGGCCAGCCTTTGTCCTTCAAACGTGTGTCCTTTTCGAGCCGTCCCCTCGCACGCTTAACGGTACCGTTTCTTTCCTAGTTGGCGTTGGTCAAGTGATCCGTGGTTGGGATGATGGTCTCCTCGGTGCCTGTGTCGCAGAGAAGCGCACACTGACTATCCCTGCTGATTTGGCTTACGGTTTGCCTGTCGTCGTTCGTCAGCGTTCGGGTTCTTACAATGTGTGTGTAGGGACTCGTGGAGCTGGCCGAGCTATTCCCCCGAATGCTGCTCTAGTATTCACGACGGAGCTCATGGGCGTACAACCCGGCAAACGCGACGAGCTCTAACCACCAGTACCGGTACATACTTGTGCGATGTGCGCTGGATCCAACAAAAACATTCGTGATTACCAAACGGATTCGAGACTTGTCAAGCATGCGATGACAGAACCATCATCGAGTGTGCCCGATACATCCAAACTTGGTACCACATCGATCAGCTTGCAGTGGACGGTCGAGATGAGACGATCAGGCGACCGTCCGCTTCGTCTCCGGTCCTTTAAGCTTTTCCTGTACGAGTTCACTGAATTCCTCCCGAAGTATAGTTTCTCTCCTCTCTCTCTCCTCTCTCTGCAACTTGAGAATACCTCTCTTCTCCTCGGCGCTGATGACCTGGTTTTCCTTCCTCATACGGACAGCGTTCATGCGCTTGTGCCTGCTGCCGCTCATGACATACCCAACAGACTCGAACTGTGCTATCTCGTCCGACGTGAGACCGATTTCACCACGACGAGGGATACGACTCTGTGTATCGTCTTGCAAGAATGCGGCCATGGCACTGCCTTCGCCGCGTAGCAATGCGCTGCCATAAGCGCGCTCGTCTACTTTCTTGGATGCGATCGCCTTCATTAGAGGCTGAGGACCGACCTCCATATCCGAGTCGTCGTCGTCTTCATCTACCCACCTTTTGTTGTGTGATGGTATAGTGGCTGGTGGTGGCATTGATCCATTGCTCTCGGACGTTGCAAAGATTGCCGCAACCGTAGGCTTTTCGACCCATTCTCCCTCATCATGCGACATGCGAGAAGACGAGGGCGCAGGACTCGGGCTTGGGCTTCGCGGACGACTTTTACTCTTGCTCCGCCTGTTCCGGTCTCTTTTCCTGTCGCTTTCTTCTTCCTCGGTATCGTAGTAGCTTGGTGATCGATGCCTGTTCTGTTTGCGTTCTTTTCCCCCTTTTTCTCTCCTAGTGCGTTTACGCCCTTTGCGTTCGCGACGACGGCGTTCTGATTCCGAGTCCGAGGGCTCTGTTGGGGTAGCTGAACGGCCCCGCTTGGATTTTCTGCGAGAGAAACCATGTTCGGGTGATCTAGGAACAAGGTCATGGCGGAGAGCTGCAACGACGTAAGATAAGACATACAGTGCGTATGCAGGAACTTTCGGCGAAGGCGGCCAGATGCTGAACGTCGAACCTTGCCTCTGCACCCATCGACTACGAGACGGAGATCAGTAGACAGATTCGCTCAGCGAATAATCGTCGGCACCTCTCCAAGTAGTCATTACCGCCGCTCCCATAGCCACCGCACCGCTGGTACATTCCATCTCGTGGCTGACGGCTGGGATGCGTTCCTGGACCAGGTGACGCGGGGCGCTTGTAGTCTTCGTAATCAGGCGAGGCTCGCCTTGGACTTCTGCTTCTGTCCTTGTCCTTTTCTGGCTCCCGTTCTCGATGTCTGTCTCTATCTCTGCCTCTGTCGCCGGGTTGCCACTCGCGGTCCGTGCGTCGGGGTGAAGCTCGACCGTCGCCGCGGTGTGTTCTCCGGTCGCGTCTCTCCTTCTCCTCCCCTCTCCCTCTCTCGCTGTCGTTGTCAGTTTCTCTGTCTCTCGCTTTTCCCCTCTCCCTGCGGTCTCTGTCGTACCCGTGGGACGGAGAAGGTGACCTTTTGCGATGGGGGTCTGGATGGACATCCTTTGGGTCGCGTGGGACCAGGCCCATGCGCGAGGGGTGAACGGTGGCCATCGTCGGCGTACTCGCAAGGGTTTTTAGCGCACGTCAAAGGACGAGTGACTGGTGGGAATAGTTTGCTGACTCATAGTCTGAAAAGGGACAGTTGCCCCTTTCTGACGGTTTCAAGCGATTGATTGGGATGGAATACATTTTGAGCGGTGAACGGGTCCGTGAAGGTGAAGTACAAGGGTATGCGGTAAATATTGTGGATATGCATGGCCATGCATGCAATCAGGGTAGGCGATTCGGAAAAACGCAAAGAGAGATGGCACAATTTAAATTTCTGACGGTAGCATGTCTTCTTTCATCAATCTTCTCCTCGTGTCAAGCTTTCTCAGGTATTCCCTAGCACGCCCTTCGAAGATTTCGCAATCGACGAAGAGACTGTCGGGTACGATGTCATTGCGTTGTTCCGATGGTCTGAGATCGACGACCTCGCATCTGTCGATGGCGACGAGAACCATGCCAAAGCTGTATGCATCTGCGAGGAGCGGATCTTGGCACTCGCCACGTAATACTTCTGGAGCGGCAAAAGGGCGAGTGCCGGGATGAATTTGCTCGACCATCGTTAGGTGTGCCTTTGAGCCTGGTGGGCCAGTAGGTTTATGCTGGAAAGGATCGGCTGGTTCGTCGGAAGGGTGGAGGATTTTAGAATCCATGGAGACGGATCGGCCGAAATCGAGGAGTTTTATCGTGTTAGAGGAACGGGTGACTTGGATGTTGAGAAGGGACAGATCGCCATGACTTAGGCGAAATGCGTGGAGATGGGTGAGACCGTCTAGGAGCTGGTTGTGGAAGTCGATCTTGACAGGGCGGGAGAGTGGGGGACGTTGGCGGATGACGTCGTAGAGAGCGCGGCCATCGACATATTCGAGGACCATGCCGACGTTTTCGAGACAACCCAAGAAGGCGGGAATGTTGCGATGACGAGATATGGTAGTGTACACGCGCAACTCTGCGAGGAATTGTGTGGTGACATCCTGGGCGTTTGACTGTATCTCTCCATTTATCTCGAGCTGGACGACGTCGGGTTTCTTGACGACGCACTTGAAGAGGACGGAGGCGGATCCCTGTGCAAAGGGGGCGAGGTTTGAGGTCGTATTTGGGGGGGCAGCGTATGCGGAGGGAGTCGGGAAGGAGAAGATGGAGGTCGGGTGACGGGGTGGTTTGTAGACGGGTATGGATGGGTTGGGTGACGTCGTGGCCTTGTATGCGTCGCGTAGGCGGTAGTGACCGTCGTCGGGGGCGACGCTCGTTTCCTCTGAGGAGGAAAAGGCGTTGGCGGAAGAGGGCGGGTCGAGTTCGACTGGCGATGCGGGTGTAAGCTGGGAGAACGAAAGAGAGAGAGAGAGAGAGAGAGAGAGAGACGGACCCAACCACCAGTTCTTTTTGGAGGTGAGGGTGACTCGGTTGACGTGCATCGCGGACGAGAGGAAAGTTACGTCAGTCTCTCATTTTCCTCATGTCCTCTGACGCTTCCCCTACAAACAAGCGCCGTCCTCTGCCCGTCCCTCCGCACGCCATTCCATCTTCTCCTCCTCCCCCGTACTCCAGGTCTCTCCCCGCCGACGATCCTGTACCAATGACATCCTCACCCGAACCACCCGTTATCATGCCACCCCTGCCCAACGAACACGCTCCATACGACACCTTTCTCTGTCATTCACCCCCAGCAAATACGTGGATCGCCGTCGAAACGTCACATGTCGAATATCGCCTCCTCGTCCGCTTGCCGGGTTTCAGACGCGACGGAATGCTAGTCTCCTTCCTTTGATCTTCTCACCTCTGAACTGATCCACCCCTCAGAACCATCGCTACAAGGAGGCGTCGCATACTCCACGTCGTCGCAGATTCATGGGAACCTGAAGGCGGTACGTCTCACCAATTCGATCACCGTGCTCGCCACCTGAGTTTCCATCCTAGGTCACTTTGAACGTCGGGTGTCTTTTGGCTACGACGCCGAATTGGCCCACGTCCGCGCCGAATTCGACGGCGACATGCTCCGAATAGTCGTTCCACGCCATATCTTACCAACCGACTCCTTCACCCCCGTCGAATCGTTGGCTTGATGCATTCCCCCCACCACATTGGTAAACCACGCAACTCGACCTCCTTTCAACTCAACTGTATACTACTAACCTGATATTATTTACACCCTCGGAGCATAGCACGTTTGCATATCTATCTCTCACTCGGAAAGCTACGTTATCTTCGTCATTCTTTCACTTTCGAAAGATGAGTTTGCATTCAATTGTTGCCCCATTTCCCTTGAACGTTGGTGGACGATATTGCAACTCCGTTTTCATTTCGCTTTAAACCCTATCAAACACTCGTCTTTTGTGATGGAATTTCCTCGACGTTTCAATATGACCGTGTGATCAGTGATGACCGTGATTATCAGACGTTGATCCAACATATCATGATGATCTCTCTCCTTGCGTCCCTTTGACGACTTTGGGCGTGCACGACGTTCCGTGGACACACAGCCCTGGGCAGAGACTCGGCACCATGATCAAACCGACTCGGTCAGTCCGCTCGGTCAGATTCGCTGGCAGAACAGCCCATAATCTACCTCAACAAACAGACCTTTTGGAAAGATATCGCAGTTTGGTAACGCTCGGCCGGATCAGTTACGACGAACGACAGATCCGAGTCGTCATGCAGGTACGTTCGTGATCGTCCGATCGTACAGCATTCGGACGCTCCACTTTGACAAAGCACCGATTCGTTTTTGGCGCTGACCGCTCGATTGTCACTAGCTTCGTCGGTTACAGCGCCAGCTCAATGATTATGCTCCACCCGCGTTTGCGTCCGCTCTGCTGGTCCAGCGACAGCCGACTACGGACACCCCGCAACACTCCAAACTCGTCCAGGTCCGGAGCCTACCCGAGGAATTGGAAAATGTAGACACTCCAAAGGTCCGAATCACGGATGTTTCAGTCCTTGTCGTGCTCGTTCGCCAATCCAGTCCGTGATTTTTTTACTCCTCACCGGTCCACCCGGTTCAGGGAAGAGCTTTCTGGTCGATCCCTGGTATGCCTCCCTCCCGACGCGGCGATGCCATACAAGACGCAGAAACACTATAACCAGCTGGTGCTCGAGCTTTACCGACCTGTATGGGAAGAGACCCAACGACGGATGAGACATGTCCCCCCCTCCCCAGGCTCGGCGCCCGTCTGCCGTTGGAACAGCGCTCTCCGTGAACAATCCCACCAGCTTGCGAAGCGTTACTTGCTACCATCACGGTGCCGGCGAGATCGTCATGGCAGGTTCACAACACCAACGTCTGGAGGCAGTCACCAGACGATCGCGTATGTGATCGCACAGCGACTCGTGCTTCAACATTGGTTACTCGTGTTCGACGAAATACAACTCTTGGACATATCGAGTGCGGGATTGCTATCCGACGTCCTCGTAGTATTGGCGAATGGGTGGTGTCATCGTCGGAGCGTCCAACAAGGCACCGGATGACCTGTACAAGAACAAGAACGGCGTACAACGAGAGAGACTCGAACCGTTTGTTGAAGCCCTCCAAATGCGTTGTCCTGTCATGAGCCTTTCTGCCTTACAGGATCGGCGGCAGATTAGAGCGACTAATCTCGGAGGGCGGACGTGGTTCACGTGGGGACAGGAAGCGGCATTCGAAGAATCCGTCCTGTCGATGGTACATGTTGCTGCAGAGCCCCGCCCGAGCGACGCTATGGACGCACCCACAAGCGAAACCTTGGATGCGTTTGGTAGGCGACTGTTGGTTCCATGGTCCCTGAACGGTGTCTGTAAACTCGGCTTTGCGCAATTGCGTGACGAGGCATGTTGACCCTCTTTCCTCCCGTCTCGTATTGAGAACAGCCGTTGGGTCCCGCAGATCATTTGACATTGGCCTCGGCCTACCCTTGCCATCACGGACATACCCAAGAACCAGGCACGACGATTCATATCTCTCATAGATGCGCTCTATGAAGCACGTTGCCGGCTGATATGCAGGACGTGTACCCTGCACCTATCCATGAGCGAGGCGACTGTCCCAGGACTCGACAAGCTTGATCTATTTTCTGGTCAGTTGTCGACGCGATGGATCTCATGCGTGTGCTGATCGTTTGTGCTCAGGTCAAGACGAGCAGTTTGCTTTCAAGCGCGCTCTATCGCGGTCGCTGGAGATGACGTCGTCGAGTTATCTACTCGATGAGTAGTGGAATCCCCTACCGTCGACGGAGCGCAAATGGGAGAGCCGGGCGAGAGAGGAGGCTATCGACTCGTTCAACGAGGACGATGACCCTACGTGCGCCCGTCCAGAGGCACCGCGTCTTAGACCTGACCACGTCTGGGCCGTGAGGGAGGAAAGGAGGCGCCTCGTAGGAACGTATTTATTTGATCTACCGAATATGGCAGTTCGTTCCCACGTATGGTGTGCTTTGTTCTTTTGACTTGTCGAATATTCTAGGTACGCGATGACCACGAACTCGTCGGAATCACCAGCTACGCTAGCTCCGCAAAATACAGCGAACATCATCACCGCCCTTGGAAATGCCTTCAAAACCCAGAATGGCGAGCACATCAGCAGCGAACGCATCGCCCAACTCCTCGCACAAAACATGGGCCAACTTGGGGAGCTCGCGCGGCAGGGGAAACTCAATCCTCAGCAGATCCAGCAGGTGCGGGGTCCGAGTCCGGACGTTCACGTCGAGCGTACGATTGACATCGCAGCACTTGGTTTCGCCAGCTGAAGGAGTACGCAGAGAGGTACAAGCCCACGACGACTGCGGGAGCGAGTACGTCAGGCACGACCACCGCAGGGACGACTACGGCCAAGGTAGCGTGGAGAAACGTGACCGACTACGTTTGTCGTAACTGAACGTCACGTTCTCCCTTTTCTCAAAGATGACTACCACCCCCGCGTCAACCTGCGCGAGCTCAGCTTTCAAAAGTGGCTCTCCGGCGCCGGTCCTCACGTCAACACCGGGGGACGGCTATCCAATCAGCCAGACGCTCAACGCGGCGAATCCAGGACCCGTTCAGTGGGCCACCGCACAACAAGGGAGAGCATCGCTCACGGGTGGCATCACCGGTGGCAGGATGTCAGGTCAGTCTGCACCCGCTTGTGCGGTTGGACCGGCGCGTTGGCGTGGCGACTGAGACTGATGGTGTGCGATGTCATTGAACAGGGACGCCGTCGCAGATCGCGAGGGGTGATGATGCGACCTCGCTCACGCTCGACGATGGTCGGGCAAGAAGGAAGAATACGCCAGGCGATCAGAGCATGCGACGATCGATACAGGACCTCGTCACGAGCATCGACCCCAACGTGCGGATCGAACCCGAGGTCGAGGATGTATGTCTCCTTCCTCCGTGCCACCCCCATTGTCCCGTTTGGTTGACACGACGCATGCAAGTTGCTATTGCAGGTCGCAGACGAGTTCATCGATTCCGTGACTAATTTCGGTTGTCGTCTTGCTAAGCACCGAGGAGGGGATACGCTCGAGGTCAAGGATTTGCAGCTCCATCTCGGTAGGCTGGTTCGCCACTCTCGATGAATGTGCTCACCGTCCAGTACAGAACGAAACCATAACATTCGCATTCCTGGATTTGCCTCGGACGACACGCGCATATCATTATCGCAGTCGACGGTGGCTCAGGCCGTGCCCGCACAGACCACGAAAAAGGCAGCTCAGGGCACTACCATGTCCCTTCGGAGCCAGCGGTTGGCTCAGGTACAACAAGCCAAACGGGAGGCAAAATTGATCTGACGAACTAGTTCATGCTTATTTGATCGGCATTTGAGAATTTCTGTTTCTTTCTCGTTGTAGTCCCATCATGTACCCTTATCCTTGCAATGTCATTGGTGATCTGTATTCTCAAGACGGGAATCGAGAACGTGTTCACTTTGTTGGTGAAAGAACGCACAACTCCATTGTTCGTAGGTTCTATACTAATACCATGCAAATGTAGCATGATAACGAATCGAGTCGTTGGTTGCACGCGGCTAGTGGTATGCTTCTAATTGTAATTATGAAGTGAGCACACAGGGGATGCCGTCCCGAAGTGAGGTTATAGCGGCTCGGTGCTGGCTGATCGCGAGGACGATAAAGACATGCCAGATGGCATGTGAACCGCCGCCGCACCAGTCAAGCCAATGAGCAAAACGCTCGGAGAGGAACCGTTCCGGTATCTGGGTTACGTAGAATACGAGGCCGATTAAATAAGAGATCAAGGATGGCCAGACGGGGTCTGTGATCGACAAGATAAATTACCAAGAGATCATTGACAAAACGAAAAGGGACTCACAAATGTATGCGAGCATCTGTCGTAGTGAATGGAGATATGCTAGCGCAGCGAGGGGTGCGATGGCTGTGAAAGCCATGGAAAGGAAGAAGGCAACCCGGACATGCTAGCTGACCATCGGTATTTTGTGTGCGAGACAAGAAGGATGTCTTACTCTATATGCTAGATCGTTGAACCACTTGAGGAACGGAAATATGTTGCCAGCTAGACCAATGAAGAAGCAGCAAGCAAGGAATAATTTTCCTAGGATTGGGTAACACTGAAAGCCATAGTATACAACAGTGCCGATGCTAGCACTGATAAGCCTGCCCAGCTGAGTGAGCCACGTGTGCTAGGAAGGAAGGATATGCTTACCATCCGATACCAACATAGTCCATCCTAGCGCACAGGTCCATGCCGTCGTGGTGCGCACATCCAGCCATAGTATGCCAGAGTGCGCTAGTGAACAAGCAAACAAGTGCAAAAGCGATGAATGCGGTTTCAGGTATGTCTTGAAGCGAAGGTGAGTTAAATATAGGAATACAGTTGATCAGCCATAATATGAGCGGGATGAAGTGGGTATGGATATTGACTGCATGTGCCTGAGTAGGATTCTGGGGACAGTAGAGGAGGAACGCACGTGTTTCATTGTGCCAGGCGAAGAGAGACAGGATGATAAGCGGCCATTTCTCGAGTGGAATGAACCTGACACAGGGAGCATAAGGAAGACATGAAGGAACGGGCGTCGGCTAAAAACATACCGATATCCTCCAGTGACGAATGCGTTGTTGCGCCACTGTGGAGGTAGGTCCACGTAGTGAATAAGTTTTGAGCCTTGAAGAGATTGCTTGATGGCGTGAGCAATATCACGGGCCATGTCCTCAGCCTCCGTGACGTCGTCGGCCAATTCGGTAATGAGGTCTGAAGACTTGATCGACTCGAAAAGGGCTGACAAACGTGCGCTACCGGGGAAGGTATGCAAATCGGTTGCGAGTACATCGTGGGACCTTAGATGCGCTTGAAATGACTGGAGGCGAATAGATAGGGTGGAGATGTGTTTGTCCGATAAGGGGAGGTGAGCGTCTTCCTTGACGGAAGCGGTATCCGCCAAGGAATTGGAGAGCTGCACACGAACGTTGGTCAGGGAGGGAACGTCGGGGAGCTCTGGGAGATGGGAGCAGACGTCAGATCTGATGGTACGAAGCATCTCCAGAGCGTCGCTGGTCCATGCGCGTGCATCTTCGACGGTATGTGCACCTTTGATCTTGAGTACTGCAGGGATGTTGATCTCTGAGATAGGCGAGTCGATCGTCGACAGCCAATTCTCCACGTCTTCGAGGTACGAAAGGAGGAGGACTCTGAGCGCTCCGAGAGACTGTCTCGCGGATCCAGAGGAGAAGTCGAGGAGGGGAACGTCACGCGTGTCGACCGCGGAGAGGCGACGTCGATGGCGGAGACTGTTTCTTGTCGTCGTCGTCGCCGTCGACATCGTGGAAGGGCAAAAACAGAGAGAGGCCCGAGGGACACATGTCGGCTTTTTGGGGAGCTTGGCCATACTCGAGTTCCCACGCAAAACAACGTCGCACCGATTAGGATCGTTCGATGACACGGCTGCTCGTCGTCGGTCTGGGCAATTTACCGCTCCCAATCAGCCGACATAGGTTGGTCTCGTCCGAACAGATTCTCTTTCGCTCACCATCTTCTCGTAGCGTCGGTCATCTCATAGTAGATGCTCTCGCTTCTCGCTTTGACATTCGCATGTCGTATTCCAACAAACCTCTCGACGGTTTCATAGGTCGCTCGCACGTCGTCCTCGGCGACTCGGACGTCGACCTGATCCTCTTCAAACCAAGTACGTTCTACGAGCCATAACGTCGCTCTGGCTCATTTACCAGAGCCACTCATGAACATCACCGGACCTGCGGTCGTCACCGCGCTTCGCTACACTGCCACAATCCCGGATGCGACGATCGTGATCCACGATTCGCTCGAACACAAACCCAAGACGCTCTCTGTCAAGTTTGGCGGTTCGGCCAACGGTCACAACGGCGTTCGAAGCGTAATAGCGGCCCTCGGAAATTCTAATTTCCACAGGTTCCGCATCGGAATCGGTCGCGACGGCGATGCGGCATCATATGTACTCGGTAGACTCTCTACCGAAGAGTGCGCCCATTGGGATGTCGGTGGCGGCCTGGACATGGTCTGCAAGGAAATCACAAAGATCGCTGTCAAACCACCAGTCACTTGACAGCGTCCGTCGGAGAGCTAGTGAAACCCTCGCCCCAAGTTAATGCACAGGTGATCGTGCGTTAGTTGGCACAAATATCCACCTTTGCCCATGACCCGCTATATCGTAAACCTATTCTAATGATCAGCGCATGTTCATTGCAACGTAGCCTAGTGTAATCATTTCATGGTCGACCGACGACGGTGTCTGGTATACGTATAGCAGTTCGGTAGTACATCAGGAAAGCATCAGTGACATCGCAGACCCTACAGATAGACACTAGTGTAGCAGTTGGTATCCATAAGTCATTATCGAAGGCGTGATAACGTAGAAGAAGAAAAGTTTCAGATACAGACAACGTCTGAGTAAATCAACACGGTCAGAAATGCTTAGAACGTGATGTCGATAGTACCAGGGGTTCCATTCTCAAACCGTGTCGCAAATTTATACCTACCATGTTGTCAGCTGAAATTCGGTTACTGCAAAGCTAAAGGTGATATTACCGTTTCGCAAAAGCAATGAGAGCGTCCTTGGAAACATTTGCCTTCCGACTGAGGGATTTCTGCTTGCTGATTATAACTTGAATGGACATGGGTTCCACATCTTCCCGTGCCAACAACATGTCCAAGATTGCCGATGTGATTGCAAACTGGACTTCTGTGAACGATTTGTTTATCAAAGTGACTTCTGGTATCGAAACACTTGGTGGCGGTTCTAGCAGTGGATCAACGACTATCATTGACCAGGGGAAAAAACGAATTACCAGAGAATTTCTCTTTCGCCATTCTAGTCTTGACGGCGTTGAGCGTCTTTTCTGTGTCCTCGAGATCTGACTCGATGGCTTTTGCAGGACGACTCTTCACATCATCCTCCCTGTCTAGTTTTCTCTGTAAATCAGCACGCGATCCTTCGAGCTCTTGAACCTGAGCCAACAAGAATGCGAGGCGTTTCTCCTCGACAGCCTTTTGCTCCTCGGTGAGTTCAGTCGGTGCTTCATCCTGCGTCAAGGGATCTTGCCCCGCAGGAGCCTCCCCAGCAGCGAGATTGTCTGGAACGCCAGCGAATTCACTGAATGGAGGTGGTGGCGTGCGGGACGGAGTGGGTAGATCGAACAGCGAGGTTTTGCGTAGTCCCGCAGTATCTCCTTTGTCTGCCCTGCCCTGAAATGGAGCAGGGCTACTATCGACACCGGCATCAACTATCGGTGGCGGATCGAGTTTGCTCGTTTGGGGTTCTTGTAGTTTTTGTAGCTGCGCTGGTTCCGTTGACAACAGTGGCGGGGTATCTCCACGTTGAGTCAATATACTAGCAGGGGGGTCGACTTGGGCGGGGGTAGGTATTTGAGATTCAGAACCTTGGGCAGCGCCGCCCTCGTCAGGCTTTCTTTGAGTGTCCTCAGGGAGGGTTTCGGGTGCGTCTGCATCAGGGTCAACTGGATTCTTGAGCTTGGATCGCGTCCACGAAGCAGCGGACCCAACCCAACTACGCGACGTAGACTGGTTTTTCGCTGATTCCGTAGCGAACAACGGCGCAAGAGACTTGGCGGGACCCACACCAATTTCAGAGGAGGCCTTGTCAGCACTAAACCGGAGATTGTCGCGCAATATATTTCGGGGTTCGGGTTGATCATATACACCACCAATCACGGAGGCGGCGCGGGATTCGGGAAGGGGAACCTGGTCTGGGGGTTGTGATGGTGTCTTGCCAAGGTCGTTAGGAATATCAGGGAGAACGTCAATCACCGGTGGGGGGTCATAGACGGATGCGGGTCGTGATCGGGTGAGGATCGAGGGGCCTGGTTGGTGCTCAGGAGTTGAACCAGGATCAGGTTGGAATGGTGTAATCGGTTCATTCAGCTGGACAGGTACGGGGCAGGTAACGTCCACCCAGTCATCGGGTATCGTAGGTGGATCATGACGCGAAGGATCGTCAATGGGCTCAAGTGACTTCGATGCAACAGCAGCACCAAGCACAGTCGTGTCGACGACGGTTTCCAATAATACAGACTCGTTTTGTGTTTGTGTGATCGTGATTGTGGTATCTTGGACGGTAGTGGTCCGTGTCTGGGATGTGGCAACATGAGTGGTATCAAGGCGTTCATACGCGGCCGCCTGCTCAATTGAGGGTATGAGAGCAGGTGATGGTCCAGGGTTCGTAACGATGCGTTCGCGTAGGTTAGAAACATTTGTGCCCGTCTCGGACCACCCTGAAACGTCAGGAAATGTTCCCGGAGGGCTGCGTCCTGGTCTACGCACGGGACCGGGGGTTGGTGCCGGCGAAGGCACTGGCGACCGGGAAGGGGCCGCTCTGTCACTTCGTACCGAACCAGATACCTCCGTCGACGTCGAACGCGATTGATTGAACAAGCGTACGCTGGGGAGATCATTTTTGATTCTAATACGCGGGACGGCTCGTTTAACATGACGGACGTCTTTGCGCACCTGGCGGTAGAGATGCCGGAGACCAGAATCGCGCCAAACGTTTGGCGCGATGTCTGCTAGGAGCATTCCTACCAACGCCCAGAGGGCGACAAGGGCAAGACGAGAGAGGGACTGGGTAAAAAGGAAGTCCACGAATATTCGGAAACCGAACCCGAGATAAGGATCGAAAGAACGGGGCATTCGTCGTATAAAGTGGCTGAGGACCACACCCTCCCACAGTCCTACGAGGACGCCTGAAGTCAAAGGATCAGACGGGCGACGTTGAACGGTAGCCGATAACGCACCACCGACTCTGTCGTCATTGTCCGTCGCGACATCGATAACGATGCGTAAGACGAGACCTACACCGATTGCAAGTAGGCTCTCCATGGATGTCACTGTAGATATGACATGTCTGGTATGCGAGTAGGCGGAGGATAATGAATATACGGAAGCCAGCGTGGAAGGCGTGGAAGTGAATGAAGCTTTGAAGTCTATCAGTGACAAACAAACTTTTCTTGTTTGTACGCGCGCTTCGTTCTCACAGAGCTTACCGTCGACGACGTCGGCGACCGCGTCCACCGACTCACGAAGCTGCGCGAATGCGTCAGGGTTTAACTTTGGCCAGGCAGTCTCAGAGAATGGAAATCACCCCGCTTTGCGTGCAGACCGCATCGCACACCCAAGTGTTCGGTCGCCACGAACCCGTTTGTCGGTATCCCGAGGAGTGCTATACATGAATATTATTTGACATACACAACGGATGTAGTATAATCTCGAGGACGATGTCCTTGAATCACAACGAAAATACATATCTTCAGGCAAAGAATTGCCAAAGCGCTAGTCCTGTCAGCGACACCAGCACAACAAGTACCCTCATTTCCTCACCAGCAGCACTCCTCTCAAATACCAACCCAGGCCCACATTTCTTCGCACTAGGGTGCAAGTCAAGGGTGTAATTGTACCTCTTCGTCTTTGAATCAGCTTTTCGCGACGAGTTGCCGAGTGAGATACTGGGTATCATCAAAGGCACGCGGAATGATTCCAGTGAGGAGCGCAGCCAACGAGAGTTGCGATGCTCTGTACACGCCACAGAGGTAGGTAAACCATATTCGTCTGTCTGGAGGACATAATTCCCTGTCTCTGTATACGGATATCCAGGATCACCGCTCGTGCGACCTATTTCTGAGCCAAAGTATAGAGGAAGCGGAAAGTCGGGCGGAATGAATGTTATCGAAAAAGCGTGTAATCGTGGGAGGGTACGTGCGATTGTGGCGGCACAAACCGGGAGTAGATCTTCGTTCTGAGAGCGAACGAGGGTCGTCCGGAGATGTTGCAAACGAGGAAGTGTGCGTACCGCTTTGGCGAGCGTATCCTGCGAAAGCAGTAAGTAGGTGATGGGAAGGCGCGAAACAGTGAAGTGAACATACGATGGTGAATGAGGACTTGCGGGTACATATGACCTCGAGTTTGATGAGACCAGGGCACGCGTGTGCGATAGACCGCACCAAACTCCCGCCTTCATAGGCAGACTGAAAGATGAAACAGACGCGCAATTCTGTTAGGGACTTCAGGCCCCTGAGAACACTAGCGAGTAGTGAGGGAGCAAGATCACGGATGATCAAGGGTTCATCAAGTGCGACGCTGGTAATCTGGTGGTGAATTGGGGCTAGCCCTTGCAAATGTTCTATCGCGCCGCTGAAGTGAGAAAGCTCGGGAAGCGAACCCGGGAGAAGAGAAGAGAGGAGTGCTGGATTTAGCGCCGCACGCGATGCCCGAAGCGAACGTAGTCGAGGGTGTGCCTCCAGAAATGTGATGAGAGGTGGCTTTACGCCAGCGCGGGGATCCCAATCTAGTAGGATGTCCCCCAGAGAGAGGGTGTGCAGCTTGGGCCAGCGCGCATAACACAGAGGGCGCACTGCCTGTGGGGAAATGAACGGCACCCCGCCGATGTGCAGTTCTTCCAAGTCCGGAGATCGGCGAATGAGCATGTCCCATAGCCGGGGCTCCGCACGAAACTCTGTCGCGCGTAAGAACTGCGACAGCTCCATGAATAGGTGTACAAATTACCTTGGACATCGACATCTGCGAACCGCTCGTAGAACCCTCGTTTCACATTGAGGATGAAACCGCGGAGACCTTTGAATTGGAAAAACTAAGCATGCGAGTGAGTCTCGGGATGTTACAAACGAGATTGGGAGGAACAAACATTGCTATGACTCGCTGGAAATTCCGCACCATAAGAGGTGCCGACAGTCGTGAGCCGTGGGCACCTGGCAGATATCATGAGGTTGCCAATCCCGCACCCGGTGACAGAGCTTCTCTTACGATATCCGCAATGCGAACCACATGTCATCACGTTGGGGAAATGCATCAGCATCCCAGATGAAAGTGTGGAGTGCGTCCAGAGTGCGTGCAAGGTATCGGATGAGACTGGAAACGATATATCCGTTGTTGTCGATCGAGGGTTCCCCAGGGCGTGTAGAGAAGCGGACGAGGAGCTTTTGTATATGGCGGGCGATATCGGGACGGTTATTGAGCATCGTCAATGTTGAATGGCATTGCTCCATATTGACCAGCTGAACGTCAGAGTAAAGTGTAGGGCAGAGGCCCAGGAAGAGGTATTTGTTCTACGGCGGGGTGTCAGTATGATGACATGAGGATGCGAGACAGACTGGCCGACAGAGCAAGTCGGAAAATGTCTCCCCTGGAGCCGAGGTAGCCCGCGATTTCATGCACGAGATCGAGGGGGAGATTTGTGAGCTTCATTGGAGTGAGTGGAATCGGACAGAGTCCCGGAGAACATTGATGATGAGAAACTGGTTGTTAAGTAGTCAGGGCTAGCCCCGGTACCGGCAACCAGACTAGTACGATGCTTGGTCGGAACAAACTTGCGCGCGCGTTCACCGTCGAACGAATAAGGATCGCTGCGTGGCGATGCTTTTCTCGCCAGGGGTTGCCAGGGGGCGTCCGATGAGGACGATGGCATTTTTGTCGTCACGATCTAATGACTGGCAAGTTCGACGTTGTGCACTCCTGATTTTCATGAAAGGCCCGCGTAGCATACCTCGAAGTACAAAGAGAGAACAGACCGGACCTTTGAGAGGCCATCGACCTGAAAGCGAATTTCTCGACAAGGAGCCGATGGCCATAGTCCGCGGGAGGAGGCCAATATGGCCTGGTGGTTGGTTGCCTGCTGATCGTCGACGCGCTCGTCGCTGAGCAAAATCGACTCTGAAATCGTTATCCAGTTCATGTAAGCCTGACATCCTGGGTTCTCGTTCATCTTTTCCTTTTTGTACCACAAGGCAAGATTCACTCGAGCTGCTTGTCCGAGTAGGTGCATACTTTGTCTGACTGTAGGACTCCTTGCCTACCGGTCGATTGGCTTTCAGGTTCCCACCTTCCTGGTGTTCCACCCGGCGGCCAACCGAGAATGCTAGACATTAACCATGGCATGCAACCGTTGAACACATTGATCCAGAATGGACAGGACGCATGCATTGAACGGACAGATTTCGCATACCAGCACGCGACAGAATACATGGCAAGATGACAGTTATCGGTCCTCGCGCATCAATGCGTCAGGTACGGCGATCTCTTTCCTGTAATCTACGGTGACTGTTTTGTTCCGACTTCATGGGGCATGGTGGTAGGTCTTGTTTACAAAATATGAATATGTGACCTTTGTCTCCTTGACCGGCGCTCGCCCGCTTACAGTGAGCCCCTCTCATTCAAGCGCTCTACTTGGGGGATCGCGTCCAGACTGACGCCGATCGCATCAACGTTGCATGAACAATCCGCATCGTCAAACCCCCGCACCATCATTTCGTCAAGTCGATCGCCGAGGCTGGCAAGCCTTGCGGTCTCGCTTGCTTCTACCTGCGTATAGTAGCATGTCCATGTGATTTCTCGATGTGGCCTCCGTCAAACTCGCCGCAGGGAAGACAATGCCAATTTGCTCATGTTGGCGCCCTATCAAGCAGGAGTGTATCATCTAGGCAACCACTTTATCCGCGGCATAGATCAGGCGCGTTCCTTGTGTTACCCCTCCAGACGTCGGTGCTTCTCAGCTGATCACCGACGCGGAAGATCAAGTCGACGAATGCCGGGACCATCAAGACGTTTGCGCCCACCAGACTTCTATTCGAAGACGGGCTTACAATGGACGCGGACGTCGTCTTCGCAACCGCGTGCACCCTTTTCTTTCTTGGCATTCCGTTTCGACGATCCCGTGGCCCGCGTCGTCCATTCAAATTCATTCATCGGGTAGTCACGACGACGTGCGCTGCCTACGCAATCCTTGATCTCATCAAGAACATGGTCCTACATCACAAGATCCGGCCAATGGGTCTCGCTGATATACTTGGGTCGATTCGGCCGGGAGGGTAAGGCGGTCGCTTGGTCACCGATCTAGGTCTCTGGCGCATGTTAAACAAACTGCTGATGGGCAGGTCTATTTTACTAGAAACAAATAAATGACTCCTCGAGGAAACTGGGTTGCATCGTCGGAGTTGGAGAATTTTATACAAAGTACCCGCACGTCGTGTGAGCGAAGTTCCAAGTTGTTATTGCCCATTGAGATGGTTGCATCTTTGTTCGATTTGGAGGCCCAGGCCGTCACTAAATGCAATCATGTTTGAGACCAACATGGAATTCGGACGACGTCCATATGCATGTTCTCGTCGCTAAGGACCGATCGAGCCAACCTACTCTACAAGAAATACACGACCGCACCTTACTTGGACATACTGCGTAACGACAAACACTGGGCTTACATGCAGTAAAAAACAATAAAAGAGTGCATCTAGCCGAGACGATCGTGAATGCATGGTTTCTATTTGCATCGCGCGAGTTGTCGTTGGACTGGCTGAAAAAACGAGGGCGCAAGGGAAACAAAGAACGATCGACATGCAGAAGAGAGCTGAGGCTGTTGATATCAACGGTGCTGCGGTTAATGAAAGTGCCAGAAACGGTAGGCATTAGAAAGGTGCCACTGAAAGAATGACAAATGGCGGTTCAGGATGCCGAGTATCGAACTTTTGAGAGCCAGGAAAGCAGCGGCACGAAGTCGGTTAACAAGCTATACGAAGCCTGCGTAATGAGATCAGTCACAATCGAAATACATGAAAGAGCTGATCATACCCTTTGAAGAGGACGCAGTCATGGCAGATTTCCTCTTTCCCTCTGAACTCTTGCGACTACCAAACGCCGAAGCGATAGTGTTCATGGAGATCCTGCTTGTAGGGACTTTCTCACTCGCACAAGTCGTATACGTTGACACGCCTGACCTATTGCTGACCGAAGCAGACATGATGGACCGGACGGTCGTACTCGTGCTCCACCGGGAACTTTGCTGTACATGGGCCACCTGGGGAGGTTGTACTGTTGATGCCGGGATGGACATGTTCGGGCTGTTACAGTCTTCACCACCCTCGCTGAGAGACTGTAATAGGAGCTGCGCGAGCCGGGCTTCGTCTCCAAATCCGCTGTCTTTCTCTACATCTATCTCTGTGCCTCGACTCTCCAGGACGGGCAACAGCATGCGGGCGGAATCTTGGTGCACGAGGCGTTTCTTTCCGTTGGCATGAGCCTTCTTTCCCTTGGGCCGTCCCCCCTTGACAATTGAACGCGGCGCAGGAAAACGGTATTGCACGCCAATTTCCTTGCTTCCGTTCCATCCCACGTCGACTTCATCGAGCCCAAGCCCGAGAGGCGGGAGAGGTGGCGGTGGTGGCGGAGAACTAGCAAACGGATCTCGCAAGGAAAGAAAATCGAGTAGAGAATCGGATTCACGTCTGTGGAGAGAAGGCTTTGGTGTACGTGGTAGAGGATTATTACGCGAAAACTTGTCGAGATTGCTTCCGAGCCGCCCTTGTTCACAGACTATCGCTGCTTGTGTCTCCGAGGAAAACGGATGAGGTTTGGTAGGAAGTACTTGTCAGCCCGACATAAATGTGAGTTTAAGATGGCACTAAAACTGTTTCACTTACTCTGGATGATAGCCAATATTGTAACAGACCAAAGCAGTTTGCAAGCGGCAGACACGAGGAGGATGTGGGACAGATATCGATGGGTTCGGATGAACGTGCCACCCACGAGCATGTCAGCAACGATATTCAGGGCAGCAGAGAGTGTAGCGAATAATTGCGCAATCGCGAGGGCCATGGGCAGAATTAAGCTGCATGTATTTTCGTCTACATTGTGTGTGCGAGATGACGTCGAGGGGAGAAGATCGGGCGGGGTGAATTTATGCGTCGGATAGGTTCCACGTCCCGACCGGTGTTGTGATGCGAGGGAACCTGGGAATGGCCAAGTAGCTGGGGTTGGAGAAGATCCCCGGCCGAGGGTCTTTCCAGACGACTCATCAGCCGGACGAGTTCTTTTAAAATCGATCTCCGCTGCATGTCGACGGCGTAAGAAGATCACTGCGGCTAGGGCAAGGGTGAGTAGGATAACACGAGATACAAGTGCCAATGTGGCTGGGAGGAGGGGAGGGCTCGTAGGAATTAGGGCAGAGACGAGTTCTGTAAAGGGGGGTCAAACGGGGATGCGACCAGGGGTTAAAATTACGTGCCACAAGCAACCAGGAGGGCAGCAAGTGATAGGAAGAATCCAAGGAAAGGAGGGGGGAATGCAGGGGATGGACTGAGAACGTATATAGAAATACCGGACACTAGGAACAAGCCTTGAATGTCAGGGAATAAGGGGGAAAGGCTGACGGTACGGCTCACATGCAGCGTGCAAAAGGACTGTGAATACCCTGGCCACGACTCGGAGCGGCTCGCCACAAGCGACGCTCAGAGCAGTACCACCGGCCACGGCGGCTAATATGGCCAAGAGGACAAGGACGGCACCTTTTACGGGGGAAGATTTGTGACACAGCCGGTTATATACTGATAGAGCGAGGGAAAGGACAGGAATGGGGAGGAGGAGGGCCGGCGCAATGACGCCCGGGGACGCCATGGCGAGGGGAAGAAAAGAGCGACAGACAAAGGAATGTGGGTAGAGAAGGTGGTGGAAGAAAGAGAGAGAGAGAGAGAGCGTATGGGAGGAAGGCGTGATGAGATCTAGAGAGCTTCTGAGGGAGCTTCTGGCAAAAGACAGGCAAGTTGGAACTGCAAAGTACATCCGGGGGAAGGAAATCCCGTTTGGCATCTCGATTTCTGATTCTGACCGACCTCTTGGAAAACGACGAGTCACTCACTCACTCGACGGACTAGCATCAAGATGGCTACGCCAATAGTTCATTGATCGCGTGCGACGAATGTACCACACCATACAACACCATCGCTAGGAAATATCAAGTCATGTATGAGGCAGCGTGCATGTCAGATAGGATAGACATGGGTATAGATCTTAGACTAGTCGTTCGACGGGGAGAAACTGCGCTGCCAAGTCACCGACGAACAACACAGCGACGACCCAGCCACTTACTATGCTAGTTTCGAATACGCGCCGGCTGCACCAGCGAACTCTCAGGAGCTGCCCGTCTTGAGCGTAAAATCAAGTTAGCTGGTGGGCCGACGGAGGCAGCAAGAGACTACAAACCTAATTCTTGGGCTGCTGCCCACCTGGCAAGTCGCTGGTCTGGGCATTCTGTGCAACCCGGGAGGCATTTGGATCCGCAGCTGGGTTGGATGCGCCGCCAGAGGCAGCTCGCCTTTCCTCCTCCTGGGCGGCCTTTTTGGCCTTGTTAGCCTTGTACTTCTTAATAGCCATGGAAATCAGCATGATTGGCAAAAAGACAAGACGGTCAAATGCTGGTGGTGACTGTTGTTAAGAAGGCTATGCTTTCGAAAGACTGCCTTTTTATTACGCCCATGAGTAAAAGTGCCGGTGTAAAGTGGCTACTTGACGTTATGACCACACACTCAAGAGTCACGCGAACTCGGCACACCTGCAATGTCATGTCCCCTCGCCCGCTCTCATCTGTCCCTGCAATGAAAGCTTTCCTAGGACTTGTTTCAAGGTCCTGCGAGCTTGAACGAACTCTTTCCGAGCTGAAATGACCAAGATCGCGAAAAAGCTCACTGTCACGCTCGAAATCACGCTCGAAATCACGCTCGCTAACACGCCGAAACGGCGCCACGACTGAGTTTCAACTTTTCACCTTGGAATCCTCCAGGGATTAACATTTTACCTTTGCCGGACGGAGATTGAATTCGGCCCAGCTGTGACTTGCTGTGACCCATCCGTATTATGGTACATTACTGTACTTGAAGGCTGTCAGACTTCACGAATGGCCAGGGCGTCGCGTCCGAGCCGCATCGTCGGCGATGCTGATGCATGGGAGCAGTCAATGATGGAATAAAATAAACTCAGCGCAGCCTTCGCCCGCTTGCGGATATCGGAAAAAGCCGAACAGAACGACTCAATGCCAACGTGTGTCACGCCTTTGACTCTGCTCTTGCGTTGCTACGGCCAAAGCTCAATTAGCTAGTATCTTATCCCTATCTCCCTACGCTTGCCGTTTCATTCCTTCACCCCTCGTCGTAGACCACTGTGCATCAAATGTCCGACGCATCTAGTTCTGTCGATGAACCTGCCCCGACCCGTGACGGTCCGCGAACGAACGGCGGCGTACTAGAGTCCACCGCGAATTCGAAGCTCGTGTCGACTGCCTTGTCGACCTCGACTTCAAAGCTCAACGGTCACATCCTCCAAGGACCCTCGGAACGGATACAAATAATCAACGACGAGAAGAATTTCACGTGAGTACTATCCTCTTCGTTCGCGCGGACTCATGGCGAGCACTCGGGGCCCTTTGGTCACCGCCGCTTACGTCCTTGACCTACGCCAATTTTTCTCTTTGTCACTTTGGACGGTCTAACCCAAGTCGCCTAACAGCCGGGACCTATCCACCCAGATTGAACGATGGGGTCTCCTTGGCGCCGGATTCAACTACAACATCATTGCTGTATTCGGTTCTCAGTCGACCGGAAAGAGTGCGTCTCCAGTTTTTTTTCGCGCGTTTTCACTCCTTCCTGCCGCGTATCGTGTTCTGCTCTACAGTTACTCACATTTTCGGGTTTTCATAGGCACTCTGCTGAATAGATTGTTTGGAACCACATTCGATGTCATGGACGAGACGAAGCGACAGCAAACGACAAAGGGTGAGTCTTTTCTTGGACCAATGTCAAAAACACGTTTCTGAGTTCCGCCTCACCGTAGGCATATGGATGTGCAGAGGAAAAGGAATGAGTGTCATGGTTATGGACGTGGAAGGCACGGATGGTCGTGAACGGGGGGAGGACCAGGTTCGACCAATCTCACAGAACCATCATGCGAGCTAACATCATTGCAGGATTTTGAACGCAAATCTGCACTTTTCTCTTTGGCTTCCTCTGAAGTCTTAATTATCAACTTGTGGGAACACCAAGTCGGTCTCTACCAAGGTGCCAACATGGGGCTGCTCAAGACCGTCTTCGAAGTGAACCTTGGCTTGTTCGGGAAGAAAATTCAAGAAGGTCCTCAATCGCGGACACTCCTTCTCTTTGTAATTCGGGATCACCTTGGTGTTACACCCCTCTCCAACCTTGAAAACACGCTCACCGCTGATCTTATGCGAATCTGGGACGCATTGTCCAAGCCAGCCGGGCTCGCGGAGGCTCAGCTGTCAGATTACTTTGATTTGATGTTCACCGCTCTCCCGCACAAGATTCTGGCTGCACAGCAATTCGAGGACGAAGTTGCACTGCTAAGAGAGCGCTTTACGACTAAAGGACGCGAGAACTACGTCTTCAAGGATAGTTATCACAAGAGAATCCCTGCCGATGGTGTTGCTGTTTATATGGAGAACATATGGGTATGTAACTTGTGCATCAAATAACAGCCTCTACCAAATTCATGACAAACGGCAGGAACAAGTCCAAACTAACAAGGATCTAGACTTGCCGACTCAACAAGAGCTTCTAGCCCAGTTCCGTTGTGACGAGATTTCTACTGCTGCGCTCAGCGAGTTTAATGAGCAGGCAAAATCTCAGAAACGTCCGATTGAGGCCGGAAGAGTTATTGAAGGACTTGGTGCATTGATGAGGAGTTGGAGAGATCAAGGACTTGGTGCGTTTTTCTCTCGACTACTTATCATCGATCATGGACAAGTTTTTTTTCTTCTTTGCCTACTGGCGCCTGATACAGCCCGCTATGATCGTGACGCCTCGCGTTACCATCAAGGTGTATACTCCCGAAAACGCCTTGATTTACAAGCTACGATCACTTCCGCTCTCAGTCCCCTCTACCTTGGCCAACTCAAGAACTTACACAAATCATGCTTGTCGGCGTTTAAATCCGCACTTCATGCCACTCTGACCGGCAATGGTACGGACTACAACTTTGGAGATGTTGTAGGCAAAGCGACGAACGAGTGTGAAACGCGCTTCCAGGCAGGTGGCAAGGAAGCCTGTATCGAAGAGAATGAATGGAGCTGGGAAGAAGAGCTGGGCTTGTTGAGAGAGGAGATTGCGAATGTCGCGGAGGTCTTTAGGAAGGATGAAACGAAAAAGATGGTGAATCTTATTGAGGTGAGAATGGGCTGCCTAGAGGAGATGTGGAGGATGCTGATCGGGTGACGATCATGCAGAGGAACTTCAAGAGACAGATCTCGGAACCTGTGGACGTTGCTTTGAACAAGGCCACTCCCGACATGTGGGACAAGGTTTTGGGGGCGTTTAAGCAGCTGTTGGAGAGGGCCGAATCGTCATACCTAAAAAAGGCAAAGGGTTTCAACTGCACGGAAGAAGAAGATGCGAATGCACTCTGGTTGCTCCACACGCGTGCTTGGCTTGCTCTGCGTGCCAAGATTGATGAATTGACGGCAGATACTGCTGTCCTCGGCAAGCTCCGTATACATTTTGAAGAACGTTTCCGATATGACGAGCATGGCGTTCCTCGGGTGTGGAAACCCGACGACGATATTGAGGGTGCCTTTCGCAAGGCCAAGGACGAAGTATGCTCCCCGTATGATGTGGAAACAATGGCTAATGAATCTGTAGACTCTGACGCTCATTCCGCTCTTCTCAAACATTTCCCCCGCGGATCCCTCCCTGCAGTACGCTCTTCCTCCACCACCACCGAGCGCTACACCGACTGGAGAGGAGGAGTTTGATTTTGCATCTTCGCTTGTCATTTTCTCGGAATCCAAATACCTCGACCTCACAGCTCGTTTCAGGCGTGATGCGGACGCATATTTCGTCGAGGCGAAGCGAAGCACCGTATCGTCTATCGCACAGGTACCTTACTGGATATACGGAGTGATGGCCGTGCTTGGATGGAACGAGGCGATGGTAGTGCTGTTCAATCCACTTTATTTTGTGATGCTTATCATGATGGCCACTGCCGCGTAAGTGCACCGTCTGGAATTTTGAGATGCAGATTGGGAAGAGACTTTGCTCTATAGGTACACGATCATCCAGCTAGGATTGACGGGTCCTCTGCTTCAGCTTTCTAAAACGGTGGTGATGGAGGTATGTACGGTGCTTTGATACCGTCTCACGAATCGCTAACGTCGTGTGCGTAGATTCAGCAACAGGCAACGAACCGCCTTCGGGAACACTTTTCGCAGCCACCGTTAGAGCAGCCTGTTCGTAGCAAGTCGACACAAGCGCGTTCGTTGCGTCGAACGAACTCGACGTCGACGGACCGCCTCGATATCGATAGAGACGATAATGAGTTTAGGATCGGTAGGGGAACGACTCCGATGTGAGCGCGCGGAGTATCCACTCTAGGCTATGATGTTTTCTGTTATCTCATTGATCGAGTGACCTCGTGGCGGCGGTAGAGTCGTCAGATGCGCGTGGAGAGAAAGTGGGACGCAGCCGAGTTGGCGCCTCTGCAACTACTATTCCTTTTTCGTCTGGACAGACGGCTGAGTCGGTTCACTGAAGGGTGTCAGAGTGAAACAGCATGCACGTACCGCGATAAGAGATTTCGACCTGAAAGGCGACGACTCGTGATCACACCGTTCGTTCGCACGGCCTCGACCACAAGGAGTGACGGTCTAGTGCGCGTCAATTCACCCTTTTAAGTTATGCATCGTCGCACTCCTTCGACCCTTTCCTCGCTAAACCCTCGCCCCTCTCCTTCGCCACCCATGCCCCTCCCAATGCCCATCCTCCACTCCCTTGGCTCACCCAGAAAACAACGTGTAAAACATCGCACCGCCCTCCTCGCCCTCTTCTCCCTCCTCACCTTCACCTGCTACCTCCTCTTCGTCGCTTACCCCTCCCTCGACCTCTCCAAGTCCCTCCGTACCCACGTACAAGACCACGACCGTGCACGCGCGCACGAAGAGAGCGATCAACCAGTCGGTGGACAACGCCCAGTGCCACATCGCAAGGTCCCCCAACACCTCCAGCCCATCCCTCCACCGCGCCCTCCGCTCTCCCTCTCCCCAACGGAAGAGCTCGCAGCGCTCTCCGCATTCATCGCAGCCCTCCCTCACAACGTCCTTCCATCGACCGTCGACCCACACCTCCCACTCGATCCCCAACTCGTACTCGACTTCGACCCACGCAGCGAGTCTGCGAGGGAAGAACTCGTCAGGGTCGTCGAACAGATCTGGGCCCGTTTCCCAGTCATGCTCTTCGCAAACGTACGTTCTCCTCCTCGTTCTCGTTCCGGTGGCACGGCTAATGGAGTCCGATCGACAGCTTCACTCTTCCGATTCGCGCGAGGTGCGACATATATTGTCCAACATGCATCTCAAGCCTACACCCCTCGTCATCGAGGTCGACCAACGCGAGGACGGCAATGTACTCTCACCGCTTTTGATGCGCCTCGCCCACTTACCCAGTCTTCCCGTCCTCTTGATCGGCGGTCAGCCTGTTGGGACCAGTGCGTCCAACACAAGGGATCTGATGGCCGAAATCCGGAAATTGCACGAGAACGGCGAACTAGCCCGGAGAATACTCGAAGCGGGCGCTATGGTCGTGCCTGGAAAAGGAAAAGGAAAGGGCAACAAACGCCGCTCGGGAGACTAGCAGATTGGTCGAGCAAGGTCTCGTCCGGAACGGGAACCATGCTCAGGAGAGTGCTAAATCGAAACATGCTCCGCAGCGAGGAAAGCGCATCAGTCGCACCAAGTAATCTCCACCTCATGACAGACTTCATAGATACGCCATCACGACCAACTCATTTTCCTTCCGTAGGAGCTCAGTGCTAGACTGGGACAATCTGGTGACTTAGATCTGGGCATTCTGTCCTTACGTTGCAAGCTACTAATTATATTCTGAAACCGTGCGGCCTGGATGTCTGATGACAACGTCAGAGTAGACTGTTCACGCCACTGCCTTTCGCCACCTTCACTCCGGCTAGTTCCAGCACCTGTCGCAACCGGTCTTCCTCGTGCAGCCTCATCAGATCGTCCGATCCACCGAGCGAGCGCCCATGTAAAATCACGTTTGGAAACGTCGACTGGTGCGTCAGACGCGTCAGTAACGTCTTGATGTGTGACGCGTCCGCTTAAAGCCCACAATGATCATCAGAAGCGAGACGAAATTCAACAAACGCACCTCGCAGATCGACCTCGATGATTTTTGGTGGCGGTGAAAGGTCGTATGTCTCGAGAAGCTTCTTTGCGCGTTTCGAGTACCTTGACGAGCACAGTCAGTCTCTGGGCTCAGGCGCCCCCTCGACGACTCACGGGCAATACGACTGTCGTCTGTTAGAGTCCGAGCGTACGCGTGTGTGACAAGAGTCACCTTTGAAAACACGACGAGGGGGTATTCCTCTCCCAACACTCTCAGTCGTTCCTCCCATCCTCCACTTGTCGACCTCCCAAGACCCCTCCCACGTCCACGTTCGCCAGTCTTGGCGATCGAACCGAAAGCGTACCATGACATCTCGATTGGCTTCTCTGGCACTACAATACCCACTCTATCCCCATTTTCCAGCGCGACCTCGTCCCCGACAGCGGTGAGCACGCGACCCGCCTCATCGGGGGAGGTTGTAAAGTGCAGGAGACCAAAGATTTCGTCGGGGAGTTTGGACGCTCCGCTCACGGAGAACAGGTCGGAGATGGACCGACGGGAGGCGGGGGAACCGAGGTAGAGGAAGAAGACGAAAAGGACGGGGATAGAGAGGAGGGCGAGGAAGAGACGTCGTGAACGGGACCAGGGCATTGGGTCAGTAGGGGGGAGTCGGAAAGACGTGTACAAACATCGCTTACCCACCGTCCCTCTGACGCGACGAAAGACGCTCGAATCATACGCTCCCGTTCCACAATCGTCTGGCCCGGTCGCCGCATTCACGAAATCAGGGCCATACGTCTGCATATCGGTTTTGGTCATCTCCGTCTCAGGCTTATCTCTACACCGTACAGCTCACGCAATTGTGTGTCTCGCATATCCCATTCGAGGAACAGGAGCCCCTTAATGTTCTCGTATCACTCTCTCGCATTTGCCTAATCAATATGGAGACCCGCTGTCATGCCATCATGAACGTTAACTGAACCTCAGCCTGGGTAAAGTTGGCAGTGGCAAACCGCCTGTCGAGGACGGTCAACCCACTGGGGATTCGTTTGAATTCATCCGTACTCCAAGGCGCCACACGTTGGAATCTTTTAATCCCTACACGATGGGCAGAACGTCCTGCCACTCGAGTCGGAAGCCATACGGCGACCGTCGCTTATCGTAGCGGCGCACATGTCCCCGACGCCTGGGGGATTAATATTCATGACAGAACTGATCGACAAGATAACACGACGACGTGATAACATGCAGTAACCAACTTGAAGTCATACCCTTTTTCGTCGCTCGATCGCCGAACATCAAGTACCCCCTTACGCTTTCCTTCTTCGGGGCGAGTGGGATGGTATATTGAACTGACGCTATCAGGATAGAATTTTCATTCGTGTCGCGGGCACATGCATCTCTCTCTTTGGTCGCGACATGTGCGGTAGTTCACAAACGCCTTCCTAACCCACGGTAAGCCCGGACGAATTTGAGCAGGTCGTTCACCACGATAAAGACCGCTTGCTAGTGCAAAGCGGGGTAGTAAGTTTCCAGTTGCAATATTCACAGGAACGGTGAGAGGTCACTATTGGATAGTCCCGAATATGTCATGGGAATCATATCAAGCCGCAGCGTACAGAGCTTTGTCGATGAACCTGCAGGGCGATGAACTGAGCGGATGAACTACAGGCAAGCTGGATGAAGCTAATCGACTCGGTACGAGTGGGCGGTCCGGGGATCGATGTTGTTATTCTAGTTCGTCGACAACAAGGTCAACTTACGGCGTTATTGTACTCATGAAGTGATACTATTTGCAGAGCAGACCGACAAAACCTTGCCCCATTTTGTGGTCAGGGATGATCACCACATTATGATAGTACGTGCCACATCGATGAACACGACAGGATGCATAAGCATGAATAAAAAAAAAAGCTCAGCTCTCAACGGTTTCACGGCCTTCCATCTCAGCAAGGGCAGCTTCATTCAATGCCTCTGCTTCAACCATGATCTCCTCCTCAAGCATCGCCACTCTCGACACCGCCTCCCGTCTGTCCCGATCCAGCTCTGCATATCTCTCTTGCAACAAGCGTTCTCTCCGTTGAAGAATCTCCACCTCTTCCTTGAGTGTCTCCACCCGTCGAGGTCCAGCGACGCTCTCGTTTGCAGCCAACCGCGAGAAGCTGTCATAATCGGATTTGGTCTTGACGAGCTCGTCAAAAGCATCGGTAACACGTCTGGCAAGCGCCTTGTTACGCGCTTGGTACCCTCCGAGCGTGACACCGAGTTTCTTTTCCACCTTGCTGGCTTTGTTGGCTTCCCTGGACATTTGTTCTCGGCATTCGTCCAGGAGGGCAGTGTAGCCTGCTATTCGCTCGTCAAGGGAGAGCGTGTCAGGGTCTACCCACGTTCGGGTGTTGGTGTCGAACGCGAGCCGTTGTCGGACATGTGCCCATGAGTTGGACTCGTCTCGCTCTTCGTTGTTCGTGAGCGTGATCAATCCTTCCTTGAGTTGCGCCTCAGTGGCGTCAGGGAAACCGATCGTTGTCGCAAGTTCGAGGTGAATTAGAGACTTGGCTTGTGCGAGGTCACTGTCGTCGGGCATCTCGTACGTCGAAATGGTACCGCCAGGAAGGTTGGTACCCGGAAGTGGATGCGCGATGGAGTCGTGGAGCAGGAGACTCGCAAGTTCACCATTGATCAATTTGGACACATCCGTGACCTCTTCGTCGCCAATATTAAAGTCTTGCATGAGTTGCGCAACGTCCACACGTGCCGGTCGAGGGAGACCAAGCTGCACAGATTTTGATCGTCTCGCGAGAATCCGATGTTCTTCCTCCTCCAGCATTCGTTTCAGTCTCGCATCGCGCTCCGCGGCATCCTCCTCAATCTCCGTACCGCCCGTCTGCTCTTCTTCCTCTTCTTCCGGAACCAGCAGCTCGAAATTATTCTCCGGCCTGGGTAGGTTCATAAATCCAGTTTTCAAGGCCCGTTTGGCAGAGTCGGCACGAAGTCGTTGTTCGCGCGGTGTCTTACCACCGGTCACCATACCCGTTGCGGGGTTGATGCTCAGATTGTCACGCATGGGCGTACGAAGCGGGGTCGCACCAACGCCGTGGGGCGTAGCAAGGCCGTCAGGTCCTACACCGTTATGTAAGGGTGTCGCGAGAGGATTAGGCGTAAAGGCAACCTGGTGGTGGGGTGTGGCTCCCTCAAAACCGGTTCCACCGCCTGATCCAACATGAAGAGGTGTGTTCTCTTCGCCAAGAAGAGGGGTCTGGGCGATTGTCATGTTACGCAGGTTTCGAGCCTCAGTCAAGACATTGTCCTCTATCCATGCGTCACAAGTCAGAACATACTTGGTCCATGGGTAAACAGAGCCACTTACGTTGAGGTGCCGTACGAGGTGTCCGTGCCATCCGTGCGCCTTCCAGGCCTTCGTACTCACCAATCAGCTTTGATGTGGCTACATTACCATCCGCGACCAGTGCCTTGGTTTTCTCCCCAATTTGTCCGATTTTGACAATCTCCTCCAGCTCTGTGTCCCCGACCTGAGCTGTGGGCAGTACCAACCTTCGTCGACGGCCGATGCTCTCAGCTTCTTTTAGCTTCTGAATCTGAGCATCACGAGCTGCGATGAATTTAGTTTGGTGAGGTTCGTTACCCTTGTTTTCCGCGTTACGACGTTGACGTTTTCTGCGCTCCGCTTCGTCATCGTCGGTTTTCCGCTTGTTCTCGAGACGCCGGAGGGATTGACCAACAGGAGCAGATGTTATGCGTGCCTGCTCTTCGGAGGTATCGTAAAAACCGGGGGCAGGCCTCTTCTCAAAGGGGATATCCGTGTTATACTAAGAAAGTTAACGGTAAATAAGTATTTGAAAACCCCCTGGAGGTGGATACTTACATCCATCCCTTTTTGCTTAGTTTTATGTCGCATGCTATAAAAATGCATATATGAGCACACTCTATGAACATTCCAAAGCAAGGTGTAAAGACAAACATTATACCAGCTGCTTTGAGTTCACGCTTCTTCTGGAGAACAGCTAGTCGTCGTGCCTCCTCTAGTTGACGCTCACGAGCTTTCCGCTTGGCCTTCTTTCCCTGTGTGTTGGCCAAACGGGCACGGGCCTCTGACAACATTTCCTTCTCTGCAAAAAGCAGTCAGAAATAGAGGACAAAGGGCATAATGACAGACGACTAACCATCTTCATCCATGTCAATCGGATCCGGTCGTGCAGGTTTTGTTTCAGGATCTGGATCAATTTCACCAGGTCGTAGTCGTCTAACATCATCTGCACTTGGTCCGGCTTCACCCCCCGGCCCCGTCAAACCTAGTTCTTCATTCTCTTTTGCCTCCGCCTCGTCCAGTAACTTTTGATATCGTTCCAGACATTGCGTCGCAGTCCGCCCAACCATGGGTGCTATCGTGCGCCATTGTGTCGGCATTAATTTAGCAAGGTGGAGTAGTTTTTCATCTTCAGTCTAAAAGGCCACAAGCTGTGGATTGGAATGAGGTAAGATGATTGAGACTTACTTTTGACCATTCCGTCTTCTTTATTGAAGGGTCTAGCCATTCGTACCACCGAGCCTTGCATTGTTTGGGCGTCTTGCGGACAAGTAAAGACGATATCCGGGCCCTGTGGGAGCGTCAATTATGACTACATGGGCGAAACGAATTACATACCATTGATTCTTGCCATATTTTGCAATGGCAGCTTTGAGGACCTCATCCTCGGTGTTCTGCTCGTCCTGTTAATGAGATCACAACATTCGCCTCAGATACCACGGACCTTCCAAACACCTGGTTTAGTTTCAAATATCTGGTTAGAAATGAGACACGCGCGCACAAGAAGACGGTACTCGCCTCCTTTGATTATGATTCGAACCATGAAGGTACCGTACAAGGGGTTTGACGAAGCGCGTTGTTGGGCTCGTCGGAGGAACCAGACAAGTGCTTAGTCACGCACTTCCATACTAGTCATTTTTCGATCTCCGATTCGGCATATATTCATGCCGTCTTTTAAATCTGATCGTTCCCCTATTCTGCTTTCGATCGAGACAGAATGGATACCACTTGGTCCCAACTTCAAACCTCCCCTCTACACGCATTTTGTTTCTGGCTCTCCTCTTTCTCCGTCGTGTTGCTCGACTTGCTGCTTCGATGGCATCGGGAACTCGACACATTAGCTCTGTCACCACTCAGGAGTTGCGCACCCTCCGTCCCAGGACTCGTGTTGACGAGGGGCTTGCATCGACGATGGGAGACGAGTCCGATCTTACTCCTCTCGAGGATGAGTTCGAGGTCCCAAGGAAACGGCCTCGGACACGTAAGAGGAAAGTAACCACAAATGTCACAGTCAAACGTCCCGAGTCAAACGATGGCTCCGGAACGGCCAAAAAAACCAGATCAAAAGTTGTAGAGAATACAGTGGCGGATTTGGAGGTACCTCCGAAGAAGCGCAAGCGTGCTTGCAAACCTGAGCCCGTCTATAGCATACCTGATGTCGACAAGAAGGTAACTTCTTTCAGAGGGCGGTTGGGTACGAATTATGTTTTCTACTTTTTCTTCCCTCGAATTGCTTTAATTTGTAGGCTATGCTTGTTTAAACACCGTCCTACGGAACAAGAAGCCTGCGGATGAGTCTACCTTTTGTTCCAGGACTTGTCGGTCAGTTATTTAATGGTCGGACCGAATGAGCCCTAATGATGGGTCAGAATCGACACCATCAAGAAGAGTGGTATCGGTTGGGTCAAGAATCTTGGTAAACAGAACGCAGAAGACATGCTAAAGATTATTGAATGGAATGAAAATAATGCAAGTACTTTGCCACCTCATGCTGTATAGATGCCAAATGACAATTGCCCAGAATATCCGTTTCATGAGAATGTAGGTTTGTGCTTGTCGAATTGCCAGCCTTTCTGAATTAGCTCTAGCTCGTCAGAGATGTTTCCATTCGCGTCTCACGAAACCTATGGGTATTCTCTTGAATACTGCACTACACTTCTCGCCAAAGTCGGTGCCATTGCCAAAAGGTATGGGCACCGACTAACGACGCATCCCGGTCAGTTCACCCAGTTGGGCTCACCTCGTGACTCTGTCGTCTGTTCGAGCATTCGCGAACTCGAGTACCATGCCGAGATGCTCGATCGCATGGGTATTGATCAGGATGGTGTCATAATCATCCATGGAGGTGGGGTATATGGCGACAAGGCAGCTGCATTAATGAGAATGAAGAACGTTGTGCAGCATGATTTGTCTGCACGCGTTCGAGCACGATTGGTATTCGAAAATGACGAGGTAACTGCGCTAGACGATTACATCTCATGCCACTGACGAGGTTTCCATAGCTTTGTTACAATGCTGCAGACCTGCTGCCAGTTTGCACTGAGCTCGCCATACCGTTAGTGTTCGACTATCATCACGACATGCTGAATCCGTCGCCCGATCTTCCTCCACAAGCCATAATCGCACAAGCAAACGAGATTTTTAGGCGACGCGGCATTAGACCAAAGCAGCATTACAGCGAACCTAGGGCCGGAGCTGTCAATATAATGGAGTTGCGAGCGCATTCTGACCGGTGTCAAGGCCTGCCTGAAGGACTTCCTGATGATATGGGTGAGTCTTCGATGCATTCACCAGCGGTTCTCCATAGACCGACGAATCGGTCTGACAGATTTGATGATTGAGGCCAAGGACAAGGAACAAGCCGTTTTACATTTGTATAGGATATATGATCTACATCCAGTCGTCCACGGTAGGTCCTATATTTTCCGTGCCACACGGATCAATGTCTTATAATCACAATGTGCAGCTTCTCTTCGACCACCGGCGGTGCAGGAGAGCAAGGAAACTAAAGGTCGCAAGTCCGCGCGGCAGACTCGTTCTCAAAAGCAAGTTATTGACGATTCGGAAGTTCTCGAGACGGGAATCGGCATTGAAAGCGATGAGGTTGATGAAGTGGGGACATTCGTTGATGCCCCTCAACATCCCTTTCCAGATACGACATCCGACATCCAGGAAACAAGGTCGTCCGGGAGGAATCTGTTTGACTCGGGCGAAATTCGTGCATCGTCGACACCTGTTGAAACTGTCTTGGATAAGAGAATGCCGAAGACGGAGAAATCTAAGAGGAAGAAGGGGAAGAAAGCGCAGAAGGTAACTACGGCTTCTTGACCTAGGATTACCCCAACACATAGTATGATACATAGATAGATAGCAAGGTCGGCAATTTGCGAGAGCACTTTTATTCTTGCTTTCATCCCCTTTTGACTACAAGACGTTGGCCACGATTTCTCTGATTTTTTTTACTGCAGAGGTCATCACCCTTAACGTCGTCGCAAACTTCTTTTCTGTGGTCTTGTCGCTTTCTGTTTGGTGAGGTGATTGCGTCCAAACGGTTTTCATGGGAATGTGCTGAATATATGCGTCTTCGCCTCTCTCAGGTTCATAAGCGTTGCTTTCCGCCGTCGCCACATCGCTCCCCAACCGACCATATCATCACTAGCCATGTCTGACTCGATGTTTGGTCGTCCCTTGCAGCATTTGCTTCCTTCGAATCCACCAGCCAGGGCAGAAGGTGGCTCAGTGGCGTCACATCCTCAAACAGCCCCTGTCAAATTCACCGATTTTCGTTTCAGTTCTATAGGAAAACAGCCTGAGCTGCTCAGTCGTATCTCCCTCACACAGCCAGATCATACTGATTATCACTCATCAACCCCATCACCGGCATCCACACCTCCCCCTACTTTCACCGACTCTGGTACTTTCCAATACAAATCATCCTCAAGGCCGACCCTCTATCAGCAGTTAGCTGGCGGCATATCCAACTCAATGGACGGAGGCTTAAGATGGCATGCACCGACAAATCAACCGAATCGCTCTTTGGCGTCGCGCATCCAGATGACTGACATTCCATCCAATGGTGTCGCTAATACTCTGCATAGCACAGCTTCCAGGCTACCAACACCTCCCTCGCGCGTTAACAATGTAAGACACACTACTGGGTATGCTAGTCTCATCCCACCTGTCGAAGTATTACCTCAACCACGATCACCACCTTTTACCCCCGCCTCTTTGGCTCCGACTCTAGAAACATCGGATGGGCACAGTCCCACGTCTTCTACCCCATTTATGAACATGACAATGTTCAGGACTTCTCATATCCCTACTCCCACAATCGTTACCTCGAATGTTGCTTCTAGGGAGCCGACCCAGCCTTCCTCGTCCCCCGTAGTCGCAGATGCCATGATGCAGGACCTACAGCCGTCACCATCTGCGGCTACTGCCACCGATTCCTTGGCGGTCCGACAAGAACGTTTACAAGCAATCAGTGCCAATCTCGCGAATCTGGCTTCGCCGCTCCCTCCATCATCGTCTCATTCTTCCCCAGACCCTTCTGCATCAAGAGCGAATGACAACATCACCCCCCACCCACCCAGCGAGTCGCTAGACAGTTCCATTGCCATAATACTCCGCCATCCATACTCCGCCACCCGGGCGTCTGGCCGGGCAGGACTGAGTTTCAACGACATCACGATGAATATGAACGATTCCTCTCTAGCCCTCGCTCCCTCACCCACAGGTCACCCTCAAGACCATCAGGTTCAACGCAGAGCCGTCACCGAAGCCGTTTTAAATCTTAATTCAGCTCTCAACGCTGTTCACCGTGCTCAAATTGACAATGAAAATGCCCTCGCACTCCAAATACGGGTGTTCGCAGAACAGTGTGCAGCTTTCGAGCGAACGAAGCGGGCGGAAGAGGCTAAGTTGCACCAAGAGCACCAAGAACTCCAGCAGAAGCGCGAGGAGCTGAGTGCCAGAGAAGCGTCGTTGGCTTCGTTGGAGCAAGAAAGCAAGGCTAGGGAAGTCGCAAGAAAGGTCAAACTCACGAGATGGCAAGCGCAGGAAGAGGAGAAGACGGCCACTGAGGCGAAGAGGATGCAGGAAGTGCAGGAACAAATCGCAGCTGCAATGAGTGAGCTTAAGGAAATCGAGGCTATCAGGGAAAAGGGCCAACTTGAATCGCTGACAAGTGTGGCTCTGGCAGGCGATCTACCTACCAAGCCTCAGGAGAGTATGGACGAAGAGGAAAAGGCCGTCATCAAGACCCGTAACGATCATCTCCGCGCCATCAAACACCTTCGCCGAATGCATTCAGATAAGATGCAGAAGCTGGACGAATCTAATTGCACTCTGCGCAGGATGGAAGAAGAAAGGAAACTGAAGGAGGCTGAAGAAGCAGACCGTCGCCGAATTGCGGAGGAGGAATGTGTGCGAGCGCGCATCGAAGCGGAACAGGCTCGCCAGATTCTGGATGAGAAATGGCGTCAGCTCGTAGCAGAGAGAAAACGTCAAGATGAGAACGATTGCGAGCAAGCTCGACTTTTAATTGAACCACAAGCGCATGCAAAGGCTCAAGATCATGGTTTGACGCGTACAGGGATGCTCGATGGCCAGATATTTGAGCGTCGCAACCATGCTGAACGAGTCAGTGCGTCGACCCCAAAAGCAAATTCCCATTCCTTAGAAGTCACTACCACCAAGAGTGTGGATAAAGATGGAAGTACTCCTGCTGTCTCATTGTCTGGTGTCCATACAAGTCCGGGAAATTCGCAAAGCACCACTTCAAAGCGGAAGGATGGACTCATCTCGGGCGACGCTATGCCTATTATTCGAACCCCTAATGCTAGTGGAGGAGATCTACCGCTCAAACCACTGACAAAGCCCCTATCTTCATCGGATCGTATGACGGAGAACGCTTTGAAACCCGCGCGGACACCCCCCGTCATTTTGTCTGCCGAAGGTGGACACAAACCGCCTTTTTGCGCCCAGTTCGCCTCAGAGCCCAATCGTACCGTCGATGCAAATATCCGCTTGACTCCCGATCAAGGGCCTCGTTTTTTGCGAACTCCAAAGTCGCAAACCGTTTTGGGTGCTACTGACCGGGGAAGTGAAGAACTCAATATCGGACCGGTTACTAGCCTATCACCCGCTCAGCGAAACGTCAACCTCCGCCATTTAAAGCGGTATCGTAACCGCATCGAAGAAAACGATAGTGGTGATCGTAGCATACGAAACCACGTGAAGAGCGAGGAAAATTCCATCGTCTTTCTGAAGAGGGAAGAACATGATGATGATCAGTCTCGCGAACCCGTGCAGGTCTCGCCTCCGGCCGACCCTTTGGCATCACTTCCACCTCGCCCTGTAGTAATTCCCCCACCTCGTCCATTGAGACGTCGAGCAGCACCAGCACTTCAAACAGATTTGTCCAGTCCTTATCCACCCGAAAGCAGCGAATTTCCAACATCAAAGAGGGAGGCAGAGGTCACCACCGATGAACTGCGCCGACAAACACTCTCCCGAGGCAGTCCGAGTTCTCAGACAGTGAATGCCTCCGTCCAGCTGCCAGCCCTCACCGGGACTACGAATTCCCTTCTTTTAAGTCCAGTGTGTTCGGAACTACAATCTACAGAGTCTCGTATCAATGCAGGCGAGAGACCCACGCAGGATAGTGTTGAAAAACGCGACACTATTCCCTCAGAATCTGCTAGTGCTACTCTGTCCCGCGAATTGCATGGGGAAGATTCATCCAGGAGCAACAGAAGATTCACCAACGAGCGTCACAGATCACGCAATGAAAACGGTTCCCACAGTCCGCCGGATCATTATCCCCCGCCGTCTCGACCTGTAGCCGCTCAGTCTCCCACTCAGTCCCACCGCCTAATCACCTCCTGGCACCCACAGGATCCCTCGAATGCACCTCGAGCTGAAACAATGCGCGCTAGCTCACCAACCACAGGGAGAAAACGACCTTCGGAGTTCAACGACGATGACCATGATCACCGAGCCCGCAGACAGCGAGGTGATGTTTGGATAGCTCAAGATCACGATCGTGACCGGGTGGATTCCTATCGCCCGCATTACGACAGGCGCCTTGATTCCGAGTCTGATGAGCGTTGGACCGCTTATCGCGCTCTCCCTTCTCTCCCCGATCGTATACGGTCCTATCCTCTTGACATACCGAGGGCAACCCATGACAACAGGACATATACCTCTCCACTATCAGAGGAACCTACGGATGTAGCCACTCATTGGGAGCAACCCTACAGAAGATTAGAAAATAACGACACCTACCCATGGTACCAGCCGTCCGCGGTTGGTTACAGCACAATGGCAGACCATCATACAGATGACGCCAGGGTAGATCAGACCTACGAGCCAATGGTAGAAGAAAGGATGAATGACCAACCCGATCCTGTTCTATTGGCACGGATGAGGAACACTCAACGTTTTCCGGTACTTGTGACACCGATCGAGAAGGACCCATTTTACTAACGTTTGACTTGTAGCCTTTGACCAATCATCGCGGACGAGGTAGAGACGAGCCGAGCAGGGGAAGAGGTGATTTTGGAAGAGGACGCGGACGTGGCGTTGCACGAGTTCAAGGACCCGGGCTACTTGAGAGACTGAAGCCTGCACCGGCACCTCCGAGCTTGGAAGATCGATTGACATGATCGGAATGCGCGTGGTTTATCAAGAAAGCTCGGTCGACGCAATCACTTTGTTCGCTTCTGAAAGCTGTTTTATGTGAACATTCTGAACTGCCATGTAACTGTAAAAGATCGGGAACGGAGTTCGTTGCCTTTCTGCTTTACATAAGCGTTATAACTACTTGAGCCGCCTTGGCAGTACCGTACAACGTCAGCACTTACTATCCATGAGTTGGACAGGGTATGCGCAATTGTTATCCGATCGACGGTTTGAACTCATGTTTCCCTCAGTTTCAAGAAGTCCTTGAATAGGGCGGGTACTACGGTGCGCAGTCACTGGTCCCTCATCCTTGGCAGCCCAAAGGCCAACTGTTTCCTCCCGATAGGTCTTGCAAAAGACCGGCCAAATAGAACGCACCGTCGATCGCGAGTTTGCAGACGAAGAGTCTAAATACCGCGCGTGAGTAGTCAGCACAAGGCCAGCTTACTCCCTCGACCCATACCTCCCTTTGACCCAGGTTCGAGAAGGAATGTCAAGGGCTACAGAAAGACAGCAAGACTTACGGCGATGCCATGCGAGGTGAGCCGTTCACGACAGACGATTCGAACGTCAAGAAAGCTCGTTTGTGAATCTGACACCCGTTGCGCTTAGCCATGACCTCTGCCCAAGCCCGGTTGGCGGAAACAATCGAGACGTTTTACGGTGCTGCGGATCGGACGTCTGATGGTGCAATGGCGGGTCATGCGTTCAAGAGTGCCGTCGAGAGTCTCGAAAACAGCGTCCAGAGAGAAATGGTAAGTGACCGATTTCGCCGAGAACGAGGTCGCCGTTCGGGATCGAATGACGCGGTCGCGCTGATCCCCTTTTTTCCTCGTTCTTTTCTAGGAAGCACCGTATCGTACGTGTATCATGGAGCCGCTCGGGAAGATGAATGCGTACTTTCCTGTCATCAACGAACATATATCGAAACGGAACAAGAAGGTACGTTTTCGGGGGAATCGTCCACACGAGATTTCGTTTTACCAACCTAGCGTACCAAAAGTTGCTCGATTACGACGCGGCAAGGAGTAAACTACGCAAGCTGATTGAGAAACCAAGCGAAGATCCGACCAAGTTACCCAAGGTTCGTCCTCCTTCACATCGCGCATCAACTCTCACCGTCTAAGACTCCTCGTTCGACACAAGGGGCAACAAGAACACGACGACGCCAAAGAAGTATTTGATTTGCTCAACGATCAGCTCATATCGGAACTACCGCAGCTCCTTGATCTCCGCGTGCCGTATTTCGACCCCAGCTTCGAAGCTATGATACGCATGCAGTGCAAGTTCGCAGAAGACGGCTACGAAAACATGAGTGCGGTGCAGAGGTGGGTTCTTTCGCTCAGGTGGCCCTATATTGTTCACCACCTCCATTCATCCCCAGATATTTCCCTGATAATGTCAGGGACGACTACGCTGCTGGCCAGCTGGACGCTCAGGTGCGTGTTCACTCGGATTAAATGGGGGCAGCTCCCCGATACGATCGCAGGTCGAGGGTGTCCTCCAGGAGATGAAAGAGTTATCTATCTGCGGGGCCAACTAGCTGTCGGTCGAGATCGCCTTGTGTTCCTACCTTTTCCTTCGTATCACACTTGAAGGACTTTGAGAACACACCAGAACATTGGTTACACGAAAGCCAGAGCCAGTGCTACAGTGATTAAACGATGGGCAGGATCGAAAACGGAGATTAAGGTCGATGAAAATGTGTACAGTCGCAAAGCAAAAATGCAAGTCGGGGAATATGGCACAAGCGGATATAACAAAAATATATGGCATAGATGTACACAGTGTAAAATCCTACCGATGCAGGAGTGTAAAGGCAACGTG
>JBBPLY010000005.1:65922-82156 GCA_038090035.1 Xerocomus nothofagi | reverse complement strand
AACGTCCAGTACCCCATCAACGGTCGGCCATACCTTTGCCTCTGAAATTCGAGGATGAGATCGAGTGGGGGGAAGACGGAGGGTGGGTAATAGGTGACCACGGTAAACACGAAGCCGAGGAACCTGTCGGAGTGCTTCACCGAGAGGATGCTCGCGATGCACGAACCCCTTTTATTATGTCAGCATTATTACATAACTCATTACCAAATCGGGCAAGAAGACATGCCAGTCGTGTCCGACTGCGATCACGTTCTCGACGCCTTCGCCATCCAGGATGTCCAGCAAATCCTGACCGACTGCGGTGTGCATAAAGTCTGCAGAGTTATTGGACTTGGGTTCCGTTCGTCCGTATCCGAGGAGGTCGGGAACAACCAGTCCATATCCCTTTGGTTGGAAATAGTTGATCTGGTGGTACCAGTCGTATGACGACGACGGGAATCCGTGGATGAACAAGAGAGTAGGCTTTCCAGGGAGTGCCCCGGAAAAGAGATAGTGATACACAAAGTTCCTCTTGGTTTTCTTGAATTTCGATTGTATCTTGTCCATGACGATGGTTGGCGCAAGGATGATAACGACTAGTAGGACGGTTGCCTTATATCCCTCAATCAGGCCGCATCAGTGGCATCAAACGTGTGCCGATCTGCACCCCCTTCGCACTGCCCTTGGCCAAGCCTGGAGTGGGGCCGCTGCTTCTTGTGTCCGATCGCATGCGCTAACGTTTCATCCATCCTAGAAAGTCATGGGCCGCGTAACAGCGATCAAAGATTCGGTCTCTTAAGATAATCAAGGTCCAATTGTCTGACGTGCCACGCAGCGAACAGTCCAAGACACACCTCGGCACCATTGGGACGAGTCAGTTTTCTTCCTTCCCGTCCATACCTGAGCTGATTTTTGAGTTTCGATTGGGTCACTGGCTTGACCCGAATCACCCCCGTCTTACTAGCCTTGGAACGAATGACTTCACGCTCCAACTCGGCTGTCCTCGGCGACGTGATCGGTGCCGCGTCGTCTTTACCAACCCGACATTTGACTCGTCATTCCATGCTTATGAACGTGTCATGGATGTAGTGCGCCGGCACAAGGCCATTCGTATGTTCGAGCCGGGGAAGACCGAAACATAATTGTGTTACATAAACATTCCTAGAATGGCAGGTGTTATTAATGAAAAACAATGAAAGATCCGTTTGGCGGTCACAATGAAGACAATGGTACGAAAATACAAAGGCGGGATGGATTTCTACCAGTCGTTTCTTCCCCTTCTTCCCCTTCGCCTCCGACTCTTTCTTTTTCTCCTTCTCTTGACGTCGCAGGTCGACCCAAATGTCCTCACCTCCAAGATTCGCGTCTCCACCACCACGCTACGACGCTCACTCAGTCTTGCAGACCTCTTCCACGTCGCTTAAACCATACCTCCAACTTCCTCACATTCTTTCTCTTACGTGGCTGGCCTATCCTATCCTATCCTTGTTGTTCGTCATCTTCAGGCTCCAGCTTTCTTCGGACGAAGCACAATCGTCGGTCGCCAATGCAAAGGACACTTTCATCTCAGCTTGTCTGGCTGCCGAACGGGCTGCAGCTGCCTCTGCCAGTATGCCACGCTACCTGGCCATTGCCACCAATCAGCAGTTCGCGGATGCAGTCAACGGAACCATGAATGGTGCTCGTGAAGCTCTCGTCTTGGCATTGATCTGCATGGAGGCAATCATCAACTTCCTCATCGGCATCTACCGTTCTACATTCCTCTGCTTTCTGGAGCTTGTTGTCGTTGGCGGATTGGATCTTCTCATCAGTGCGGTTCAAGAAGTACGCATTCTGTCACTACTGCCAACTTCGAGTCTCACAATTTCTTTAGATCACTTTTTTCTTGCAAAGTACTTTGAACAGCATTGTTTCAGGTCTCAAGAACGATGCTACTTCTCTCAATTCCGCCATCAAGAGTGCTGTGGATTCTGTAAATTCGATCAATCCCTTCGGGAACATCCAAGCGCCACAGTTCAATGTCTCTAGTCTTGATGCGCTCTCGAATATCACTATCCCTACCGACTTCGAGACTGCTTTGATTCAACTTAATAACTCGCTGCCTACTGTGTCATCTATCAAGAATACCATTCAGGATCTGTAAGTCGCAGTTCACTTCCATCAGCGAATGATCCTTTACGCTTGTCAGGGTGGACACACCGTTCGAGACCGTCAAGGCTGATATCAACAACACGTTCATCGGCCTTTCCTTTGATCCTACGGTTCTTCCCGTGCCAGCACAAAACACCGTTTCTTTCTGTAGCAGTCTCGATACTTCCTCTATTGACAATCTCGGGAACGACCTCCTCCAGATAACGAAGATCGGTACCATAATTTTGATCGCAGTCCTCTTCTTGCTCCTCGTCGGTCATTGCATCTTCGAGTGGTACAAGTGGCGTTATCTTATGTACCACCTGCAGCTTACGCGTGAGGCCTGGATGTCGGATCCAACGATTCATCATGTTACTTCCGGCATTACTCCATCTGTGACGCTTACGGACCACAATCTCCTCATGCTTCAAACTGACGCACAACATCCGCTCCTTACCCGCATCGCCTATACGCTAGCTTCTTGGCTACGCTTCACACCTTCTCAGCACACCCACCTTCGCTGGTTCCTGCACTACATCTTTCACCCTCCCGCGCTTGCCTGTTTTTTGATTGGCTTTTTTGGACTGCTCTCCGTACAAATCCAACTCATTGCGATTGGTCCTCTTGAAGCCCGGTACGCCGCCCAAGCTGCCACGAGTGTCCAAGGCCTTTCGAATACAATCGCGACACAGATGAATAACAGCATGTTCAACCAGTCTGCAGCTTATGCCAATGGTATCAACGCCAAGGTCGAGACTGTTCAGTCAACGATCAACAATGGCCTCTTCAGCTGGGTAAATAATACCACCACCACGCTCAATAGCACGCTCAACAACTTCTACACCGATGTTCAAAATCTCGTGGGTACCGTGTTCAAGGGAACAATCCTCGAAACGCCCACGCAGGATTTCGTCAAGTGCTTGATTGGCTCCAAAGTCGACGCTATCGAACAGGCACTCACCTTCCTGAATCAGAACCTCAATGTCAATCTACCCCAGATTAACGAGACTATCCTTGTCCTTTCACCTACCAACGTCAATGAAATCACACAGCCCATTGCCACTGCTGCTATTGGTGGTAGTTCGAACAATTCTCAGGGCCTTATTGGTAAGCTGGTGGCGACATATGTTGGCTCGTTGAAGAAGGAACGGTTAATGTTTGGTATCTTCATGGGCTTCTGGGGATTGGTCGTGTTGATGGGTCTCGCTATCGTGTTTTGGCATTCATATGCCGAGGACTGGGTGCGTGCGTTCAGGAAGCGGAAATGGCAAACAGAGCAGCGAGAGGGCCTCGAGGGATTCGTTATGCCACTCAAAGAGGGAGCACCCGTGCCGCATGTAGGGGATACCGAGAAAAACCCGAGTATACCTGATCCTCCCTTGCGTTCGTTTACGCCGCTCCCTGAGGCTCGTTCGCCCCTCAGCATCAACCTTTTCCGACGGCCAAACCAGCCTCCCTCACCCAATCATCCTCTCAAGTCACTGGAGCCCGCCTTCGAGAAGAGCTGGGACAGCTTCTTCCGCGAGGGCGCAGATTACAAACAACCCGAGGTGTCTGGGCTCCGCCGTGTTGTCAGTCGTCCGATGAAGCTCATGAATCTTGGCAAGAAGGGTGGCGAAGAGACTTTGGAAACTTCAGTAGGAGATCGTTCAGAGAGCAAGCCAAAATCCGTCTGGTTCAAGCCTGTGGCTGGATTTTTCTCGAAGAAGGATACTCTTCAGCCTGTCTCAGAATTCGTGGTCAACAGGCCTGCCTCAGGTACCCGTGCGTCTCATCCGCCGTTGACGATCTCGGTCGAAAAAGCCTCGGCGGCTACGCCGCGAGATTTTCCTAAAATCGATAGCACACCTTCTCCTGCGCGTGAAGAACCTTCATCAGCCTGGTCGGTTTCGCCAGTGCCTCCAACCCATCCTTGGATTAAAACCATCCCTCCGCAAAAAGCCATTCCTCTTACTATTCCACCGCCACCTCCGGGACGCTCTCGGAGCGCCAATGTTCCTACGGACGTGGGTTCTACTCCTCCTGACCACGGTCCCCTAGCCATGCCGCTCCATAACGCCTTTGAGGAATGTCCAGCGCCTCAGAAACCCCTCCATCTCGCGCTCTATCCCACGTTCCTCGCTTCCCTCTCTGACGCCGCCCCTTCACACGAGAGGCACAAGCGTCGGCCCACCGTCCCCGTGTCGGTCTCTCCACTGCCAGCGGATCCCATCAGTCGGCATGAGTCTACCAGGTCGACATCACGGCTTCTCACGAATATGCATGTACAATCTCCAGGCGAGACTGTTGATCCGTTTGCTACGCCTTTCGACGATGATGCCAGCATAGCGAACCCCGCAAAGAAGAGGATCACGAATCCCTTTGCCGGCTTTGCCTTGTAATTCTTGTAATGTTCGTTGCGCGTTATGGTCTCACCCCCCACCAGTTTCGATACCAGGACAACTCACTTACTTTATCGCTGACCATAATTGCTATTCTTCACTAAATGGTATATTGCAGTCAGTTTGCACACACATGCACGCACTTTTAAATACTCGACAACTGATGTATCTATAGCGAGTAGCCCCTTTGTTCTGCTCACACATACATCCGCTGGTAGTTGGGTGGCAGATGTATTCAATGTAAATTTTATTATAATGTACTCATTTTCATCCCAGAACATGTTGGTGTGCTCGCAAGTCATGGAGTGCAGTTGGTCTCAGATATCGGCTGTGCTCTGACTATAATCAGCAATTCCCAACGTTGTGAAATTCGGGACCCGAGTAAGAGTATACATAGTATACATGCGACGACGAATTTTGTTGGGACATAACCATCCTCTCGTGAAAGCCCGTGATAGAAGCTCAGCGAGCCAACAAGTGTTCTGAAATAACGTGATTCACTCTTGGATCAATTTTTCCCAGAATCTCGACTGTCTCCGCCTCCATGCAAGGTAGCCGCGTCAGCCAAACTCGTTCTTCGAAATCAGTAGACGGAAAATACACCTACCCATAGACGTCTCGAGACCGCCTTGCCTTCTTCACTCAAAACATAGTCACTTTCCTCGACGACCTCACAAGAGGACACGTATCGTCCGTGCCTAATTCTCTCGCCCAGTCCCACGGCAGGATGTAGGAGTGTGCGACTTCCCATCTCAGTCGTGCGTGCCAACAGCGCCTTCATCACGCGTACCGCAACGTTTATGATCGGATTGCTCTCGATCGAGCGCGTGAGGCGGGAATGGCAGAACCCGGGGTTGACCGCCGACACAGAGACCGGCGTCGGGTTTGGCAATCGAGATGCGAGCTCGCGGACGAACATGACTTGTAGTACTTGAGATTTTGTTTTTTTGGGGGAGGGAGGAACGAGGTTAGTATCACGAGCCTGTACGTACGAGGTTACAACCCACGCTTCGATAGTTCGTAGCGATTTCTCATAACGCTGTACGCGAGCGGATCAGGGCTGGGTTTCGTGCGTGGTATTGGCGTGCTTACGAGGCAGTGCAATATTCCTCGTCGTTTAGCTTCCCAAGGATGCTAGGCCAGCTGGTGACGTCTTTGAGTTTGTTGGCCAGGAAATGGGCTTCGCTCGAAACGATGACAAGTCTCGAAGCATTAGATGGTGTCGTCGAGTGGATGAGGTGAGGGAGCATCAGAATGCTGAGCAGAGCGGTCGATAGATAATTGACTTGCAGTCTGACGAGTGAACGAAGAGTCAACGGGTGGGATACCGTACTACGGGCATGCTTGGGACGAACGTCGTCTCCCATGCGTCTTGGGTCCTCGCGTAGGTCATGGTCGATAGGGATGCATTGGCAATAAGAGCATTCATCGAAAAGCCCTCCGATTCGACCCTGTCGGCAAACTTGCGAACAGAGTCGAAAGAACCCAGCTCGAGAGGCCAGGCTTGGATGTCGTTGTTCATGGAATGTTGTTCGACATCTACAAAAGACTGCGAGTCAGCGACGGCGTAGATCGACGGAGAGACTCAGTGTACCTTGCTTGGCTTGATTTCCCTTGGCCTCGTCGCGGGTGGTGAGGAGGAGTTGCTTGGGGTTGAGCTTCGCGAGATGAACGGCCGCTTCGAAACCGAGGCCGACGTTTGCGCCGGTGACGACGAAGGACTTGTCGCTGACATCGACGTTCGGGATGGCGATCGTCGTCCACTGTTCGCGGAGAAACGAGCGGATGGTGAACTTGCCCATATATGACGACGGTGGCGTTTGAGCAAGAAGGGTCGTCGAAATCTGCTCGACCCGGGCAGCGCCTTTATAATTAATGACCCGTGTTACAAGGGCTCACGGGTAAAGTAATATTATTGTGTGAGTAGAGTCTACCGTGTGGGTATGCGCGGCAGACTTCGAGGTACTCGCATCGGGGAGCGTAGCGTGAACAAATCCCATCTATGTGTCCGCACCAAGCGCAGTTCTCCATAGAAGTCCACCGACGTCTCCGAGAACTCTCTCTACCTCGGCCTGCTCCAAATTCAGAATAACCTTCCGCTCGCCTACTGGCTTTCGTGCCGCCGTAAGCCCATCCTCCATCAGCATCGCCCGCGATGCAAGGAGGGAGTCCAAGACAAAGGTGAGCTCCCCGAGCATGGGTGCACGAGTGGACTCCCCCTCCCCAAGAGTTTCTACATAAATTAGGTGCTGGCGTTCAACCTGCGGAATATCACAAAGGTCACGTCACAAAGTGATATGACCGAAAAACTCACCTCCCCCCACTTGATTTCCTCCACGCCCTCCCTTTTCATACATTTCACCAGCGCGGCTAACATGATTCGCTCATGTAGGCTCAGCTCCTTCAAGAGTGCAGCCGTTGGACTATTCTGCATCACTTTAATTACCTCCTTCACGTCTTTGATATCGGCAGTCTTTCCCTTTGGATGCACGAGTTCGACGGCGCGTCTGCAGATGTCCAGAACACGGCGAGCATCACCGGAAATAGAAGACACTTTCATGGAGGCGAACTTGACACCATCACCAGCAATGACATGGTGTTGGTGTTGAGACGGCAGGTTTTCCCTGGAAGCGAGAAGACGTGCCTGTACGATTTCCTCGAGTTGAAGGGTTGTGTAGGGCTGGAAGTTTATTCGTGTCATACCTTATATCAGGGTGAAATCACGTCGGGAGATCGTCCTCGGTGTTTTCTTACCTAGTCTACTGCGAACACGTCCGCTCATGACCCTCTCTGGAAGGTCCATCGTATTCGCGACCGCAAGCACGACGAGCTTTGACCCCGCCAACGTTGGCCAATTAAAAAAATTATAGACAACGTCTTGTTTTGTCGTGACCAGCTGATCCAATTCGTCCATTAACACGACACTGGCGGGTTAAACACAGATCGTTAGCCATTGACACCATGGAGTGAGAATCACTACCAACCATGCGTGACCACCTGGACCTGCTCTAACGCCAGCACTGAAGTGGCTGCTAAGCCGTTTGAGAGCTTCCTTCGAACTGATCTTGAGATGACCCTCCGTGGAGACATCGTGACCGGAGATTGTTTCCCAAAGCAGAGGGTAGGCGGCGGATGGCTCGGGAACTTTGAGCCCGTTGATCTCGACATATGTGAATGGGATCGTTTCCTGTACAAGACTCTAAGTAACAGTCGTTTATGAAGCACCCGGTACGCACCCCGTTTTCTGCCATGCGCTTAAGTTCACGCACAACGGCGTGTACAGTGGCTGTTTTACCCGTTCCAGGCACGCCTGAAATATCTAAGAGAGCCGGCGGTTAGAAGCTCATAGATCAGGGACCGAAATACTTACAAACACACCCACCGCTCCCTTCTTCAAGCAATTCCTCCACCGTGCGCAAAACACGGCCGTATTCTTCCCCTCGGCAGGGCAAAATGTCTGGGCGTGCAGCTACATGTAGAACATGCATGGCTCTCAACCACGCGTCTTGGGGCAACTTCTGTAGTTGCTTGTAATGTTCTCGTGTCAGGTCTGGAGGTGGGACGCGCACGACTGCCGTTTTGCGATTATTTCTCTTCCGAATGGCAACTTTGGAGTGAGGGGTTGGTGCAGCCGGCTTATTCGAACGAGATTTTCGAGGCGTAGACTTGGATGGAGTGCTGACCGTGCGTTTACGTTTCCGCGAAGGTGTTTTTGGGAGATCGTCCTCCAGGACTTCGCTATGAATGTCGGGTTCGGAATCGAGATCGTCGACGGTTGTGGTGGGGTATTGGTCATCATCGCCGTCTTCCGCGAGTTCTTGGAACTCGTAGTCGGGATCCGTTTCCCGTGTTGATGACTCGTCCGCCTCAATGATCTTGTTCAGTCCTGGGCGTTTCTGGGTCCGGCTAGTTTTCTGTCTCGGAAACTCTACGGGAACGTTCCAGGATCTTCCACTAGCCTGTTCTTCGCGTGACTCCGAGAGCGCACGGTTTCTGTGATGACTCCAGGTAAAATTGTAATAGAGGCCTTTCCTGGAGTCGAGGGCAAAGCGACAGTAGAACGACGTAGTATCGTTCGCTGAGTGTGGATGTCTAGAGGACGCGACCTGAGTCTGAGTGGAAACTTCCTTTGGGGGTGTGTCGATCACGGTGCAGTGACGAACGACGTTCGAGGGTGGCAAAATTGCTTCCGTATCAAGGGTAAAGTATACTTCGTTCTGTTGACGTGGTTGGAACCGGGACAAAACATGCCACTCGATGACTCACCTCGGTGTGGTGCCTTCGGGGACGGACGCTAGGAAGTTCGATTGGTCGTTGAAACCAGTGTATGCGAACGAACATGTTAGCCTGCGTTCTCTCCGACTCGTCCGACTTGAGCTCCCACATGGAAGTGATGACCCCGATGCTGTCGTACCTCGCAGTACCTGTCGAAACGCATACGGTATCCCCGACCTCGAACACCTCCCGAGTGCTCGCCTCGGATCTCGACGACCGTGGCTTGCTTTTGAGGGATGAGGGCAGAAGGGATCTCGAACGGGCAAACGAGGTGTAAAACACGGTCTGCATGTTGGACTTGGGCTGCCAATTGTCATCGTCTGCAAGCGCATGGTAGTCTTGTGCGATGGAGGGCCTCGCGTAAAAGGATTCGGAGGACCAGGAGGTGGATTTGTCGGTCCATGCGGTGGGGTGAATGGGAGTGAGCAGTTGCTGGTAGCGTTTCGACCGACGCGAGGGCGTCGTCTGGGTGGACATGGTCAAGCGCGAACGCGACTTTCCGAGCTCGCCGATAATTTCCTTAGCCATGCTCGTTCTCCGTGGTTCATCCGCGCTCACAGAATCAAAGCGTCTCGTTCTTCTGCAACACATTCACGCCATACATCCCGACGTCCTTTCTCTGGACGCCGTGTTCGTCCATCTCGTCAAATGCCGGACAGAGACGCTCGAGCAAAACAGTCATTCCTCCCTCCTCGCCCTTCTTGACTATGGCGACCACGTCCAATTGCCCGGCACGCTGCACATCCTCCAAAGCGATCAAAACGTTGTCTACGTCGTCCCGAGAGCAGGCTCTATATCTCCATGGAGCAGCAAGGCAACGGACATCGCTGCAATCTGCAATCTCGGAGAGCACGTAGAGAGAATCGAGCGAGGGATCGCATACGCTTTTCATTTGAAACAGGGCAAGACGCTAGACGACAAAGTGGTCTCCCAAATTTCTCATCTACTCTATGATCGCATGACGCAATCCATCCAGCTCTCTCTCCCTCATGAAGACGTGATATTCAAGCATCAAGATCCCAGCCCTTTGCGAACGATCGAGCTAACAAGCCGAGTCGATGAAGCAGCGGATACCGTCGCCGCCACGGAACGTCTCTCTGCTGCTAGCATGGCGCTGGGTCTTGCCCTCTCACCCGACGAAATCGATTATCTAATCGATGCCTTCGTTGCCGGTACCTCCCCGATCAACCGCAACCCAACCGACGCAGAACTCTTCATGTTCGCTCAGGTTAACTCAGAGCACTGCAGACACAAGATCTTCAATGCTACCTGGACCATCGATGAAATCCCTCGCGATCATTCACTTTTTCAAATGATCAGGAATACCGAAGACAAGTGCATCAGCAAAGCCATCTCTGCTTACTCCGACAACGCCGCTGTCCTTGGAGGTTCGACCACCCCTATATTCGGACTCTGGGTACAAGGACTCGAACAAACACGGGTTTATAACTCAAAATTCGAGTCTAACCCCATCCTCATCAAAGTCGAAACCCACAATCACCCTACAGCAGTTTCTCCATACCCAGGAGCAGCAACAGGTTCCGGCGGGGAAATTCGCGACGAAGGCTCCGTCGGTCGAGGGTCCAAGCCCAAAGCCGGCTTGGTCGGTTTTACCGTGTCCAACCTCCGTATCCCTGGTTATCAACAACCATGGGAAACAGACTTTGGTCGACCATCTCACGTCGCATCACCCCTGGAAATCATGATCGATGGTCCACTGGGTGCGAGCGCATTCAACAATGAGTTTGGACGACCAGCCCTTGCCGGGTATTTCCGCACGTTCTCCGAGTCCGTACCTGCCTCGGAGGATGGCGCAAAGGAAATCAGGGGATACCACAAACCTATCATGATCGCGGGTGGTTACGGAAACGTACTCCCATGCTTTGCAAAAAAGTCGGCCATCGAGCCTGGCGCGAAGATAATCGTGTTGGGAGGGCCCGGAATGCTAATTGGTCTAGGGGGCGGAGCTGCGTCCAGCCAGGTCTCCGGTGCCAGCTCCGCGGAGCTTGATTTTGCGTCTGTGCAGCGAGATAACGCAGAAATGCAGAGACGCTGCCAACAGGTCATCGACGCGTGCATCGGACTGGGGGATGGGAGCCCAGTTCAGAGCGTTCACGATGTCGGGGCCGGCGGACTATCCAATGCCTTACCCGAACTAGTGCATGATTCCAGGCTCGGAGCGACCTTCGAGATACGCAACATTCTCGTTGCAGATAGCTCCATGTCGCCGATGGAGATCTGGTGCAATGAGAGTCAGGAGCGGTACGTACTTGCCGTTTCCGCGAAGAAGGCGGGTGATTTCGAGGCCATTGCGAAACGAGAACGGTGCCCGTTCTCCGTCGTTGGTCACGCTACGAAGGAGGAAGATCTGATCGTCACTGACCGCCTCCTTGGTCAGGATGTGATCAATCTGAAAATGTCCACCCTTTTTGGAAAACCGCCCCGTATGTCCCGGAAGGACAAAACGCGAAAGATTGCATTCGACAGCTTTGACGCGTCCCTCGCTACGTACCTTCCCAATACCACCGACCCCATCACAGCCGCAGTCGATCGCGTACTTCGCCTTCCGTCCGTTGGTTCAAAGTCTTTCCTAATCACTATCGGAGATAGGTCCATCACCGGTCTCGTCACGCGCGATCAAATGGTAGGCCCATGGCAAGTTCCTGTCGCCGACGTTGCCGTCACCCGTTCTTCCTTCGGCTTTGACGTCCTCGCCGGAGAAGCAATGGCGATGGGCGAGAGAACACCTGTAGCTCTCCTTAACCCCGCGGCATCAGCGCGCATGGCAATCGCTGAGTCTTTGACCAACATCGTCGCAGCTTCTATCTCAGATATCTCTCTCGTCAAGCTAAGCGCCAACTGGATGTGTGCTACGTCAAAAGAGGGTGAAGGCGCCGGATTGTACGAGGCTGTCACCGCTGTGGGTTTGGAGCTTTGTCCTGCACTCGGAATTGGTGTGCCGGTCGGCAAAGACTCAATGTCCATGTCAATGAAATGGATGCAAGGGAACGAACAACGAGAAGTTAGTGCACCTTTGTCGCTCATCGTGACTGCGTTTGCGCCCGTGGATGACGTTTCCGCAACTTGGACACCGCAACTCCGCACAGATGTTGGCGAGCCGACTGTCCTCGTATTTTTCGACCTTGCGGGAGGGAAGAAGCGTATGGGTGGATCGGCGTTGGCGCAAGTGTTCAAGGAAATCGGATCCGAGGCGCCTGATATTGTTGATGCTTCCATAATCAAAGCCTTCTTCAGTGGCTGCCAGATCGCTAAAAGAGCAGGCTTGGTCCTCGCTTACCACGACCGCTCTGATGGTGGTTTGTTCACTACTCTTGTTGAAATGACCTTCGCGGGCCGGGTCGGTGCAGACATCACACTTGACCCACTAGGCTCCCCTGGAGAGGCAATTGCGACGTTGTTTAACGAAGAGCTTGGTGCTGTCATCCAAGTGCGCAAGCACGCGCTTGACGAGTTGAAGTCCATGTTCGCCAGCGCAGGTTTTCCTGTCAATTCGATCTTCGAGATTGGTAGCACGAGCAAAGACCCCGAACAGGCATTCGTTATCCGGGAAAACTCTAGCATATTGTTTTCCCGAACTCGAGGACAGCTCCAGGAAATCTGGTCGGAGACGTCGTTCAGGATGCAGAGCCTTCGCGATAACCCAACCGCTGCACAACAGGAATTCAACCTCATAAGCGACCGAGGCTACAAAGGCATATATTACGAACTTACGTTCGCATACAACACGTCCCCTTTCCGCGATTTGACTCCCCGCCCCAAAGTCGCCATTCTGCGAGAACAAGGTGTCAATGGCCATGTCGAAATGGCCTGGGCATTCACCGCAGCCGGCTTCGATGCTATCGACGTACACATGACGGACCTCCTGAACGGAGCAATATCTTTGACCTGTTTCCGTGGGCTAGCCGCTTGCGGCGGTTTCTCTTATGGTGACGTCCTCGGTGCGGGAAAGGGCTGGGCTCACTCGGTTCATCTCAACGAACTTGCCCGGAGAGAGTTTCAACAGTTCTTTGCGGACAACGGCACATTTACGCTTGGCGTGTGTAACGGATGTCAGTTCCTCAGCCATCTCCGTGAGCTGATACCTGGTGCGGCGAACTGGCCTGATTTCAAGCAGAACGCCAGCGAACGATTCGAAGCACGGGTGTGCATGGTCCAAATCTCGCAAAGTGATGCTACACGGCGTTCTGTGTTCTTCCGCGACATGGTCGGCTCCAAACTTCCCGTCCCCGTTGCGCACGGGGAGGGGCGGGTATCGTTCGCCAAGGGCGACTCTCAGCTGGTGGCCCTGCGGACTGCAGGCCTCGTCGCTACTCAATTTGTGGATTCCGAGGGATTGCCGACCGAAGTGTACCCCATGAACCCCAACGGAGGTGTTGATGGCATTGCCGGGGTACAGACACCGGACGGAAGGGTGCTTGCATTGATGCCTCATCCTGAACGAGCCACCACTCTGGAGAGTAATAGCTGGTACCCACCCGCATTCTCGGATGCTTGGCATGGCGTGGGTCCGTGGTTCCAGTTGTTCCAGAGCGCGAGAGCGTGGGTTAATTGATAGTGAGTTGTCCCGCGTTGTATGCGATTCGAGGGATTGACCGTGGTACTTGTGTTATCAGAAGCCGAATCGATGGTCATTCGCAGAAAGATTCATTGTTTGTAATCTATTCAAAGGCGTGGTATATGTTAACATTTCGCCGTGCCCCGGAAAGCATGTATGCTTATAGGGCGCAGAAGTATAAGTACCAGCAATCGAGCAAACGGATCGGGACATGCAAATGACGCGTTGCGTGACTCTGAGATCAGCCCAGGGTGTGCCCAACCAGACCCTCGAAATGAAAAGTCAGTCATTCTGGTCTCGGCAACACCTTCAGCTCTCGCTTGCCAAATGCCATCTTTGCAAACAGGTAACAAATTCAGTTCCGGTCACTGGGCACCATGTACGCTTCGTGCAACTATTACTGCGGTCGCTTACCCATCATGTACTAGATTAATCGGTCTTCGGTAAAAGTTGCGAATACAGTACGCTCACCCAACGGACGACGGAGGACGTGATTCGGCCCGTCGGTTATCGCACGTGACAGTGATGCGTGACAAGTGACGAATCGATGATATTGCTGTGTATCTGTCGTTCGAACGTTCGTTCACGACGACCATGACCGCCGTGTCCCCCTTTGCTCGAAGCACCGCGTTCGATGAGCCTCGTCTCGGGGCACGTGAGCAGACCGTATGCACCTTCCCGTCCTTTCTCTGTCCCCCCTGAATGAACCCGAGCAAGCGCCTTGCAGATCGAAGAGATGTACAGCGTTCCAGAGAGTTTTCTGGAAATTGAGGTTCGCAATCCTCAAACGCACGGTACGAAAACGTTATTTGCCATCATCCCCGACGCTTTAATTGATGTTGCCCCAGGATTTGGTCGAAAGATGTTTACCGACTATGAAATCGTGTGCAAAGTATGTTGTCACTCGAACGGTGCCTTTTTCCCCTCGTGACTTTGACTACGTATTGATGACTCAGACAAACATACCTGCCTTCAAATTACGCCACTCCCTCGTGAGACGCCGGTATTCCGACTTTGAGGCATTCCGCGATATCCTCGAACGGGAGTCTACTCGCGTCAACATTCCGCCCCTTCCTGGCAAGGTCTTCACTAACAGATTCTCTGATGAAGTCATTGAAGCCCGGAGGGAAGGGCTTGAACGGTTCCTTAGCATCGTTGCTGGTCACCCTCTTTTACAGGTGCGGCCTTTCAACCTCATTCCGTGTTGAACAAGTCTCACGCTTTTCCTCTCGTCTTCAGACCGGCAGCAAAGTCCTATGCGCATTTTTGCAGGACCCAGGTTGGGACAAGACTCAGTGGCTATAGATATTTCTATCTCGTGACTGTTCAATTAATCCCCACCTCTTTTCGAACCCTACCAAGTCTAACCGCGCAAGGATGCCAAAATCTTCTTACCCTGTACCACTTTGTGTCCGAGTCTCATTTCACGCGTGGTTGTTCTTGTAAATTCATATTTGTTTTCTTGCCTCAGGTACATTAAGTACCAGCTATGGAACCTTCTCTGTACGTTCGTGGACGACAATGTCCATAACAGATCTGGACCCGAGTCAGCCATTAGCAAAAGGGAACCCATTTCTTGTGCTTACCGTAAGTTGACTGCATACCCAGTCTCGACGTCCGTTAGTGTGAGGATGTCGATCGAATGCACACCAGGAGAAATGGCAAGGATGTCCATACGAACGGATTGACAAGTAGATGGCTTAAGCGGGCTGCAGGAGTGAATCAATCGTCAGAAACGAGCAAATTTGAAAACTCTGTTGCTTTAACTCACCCGACCCTCACTCGATTCTGTAACGGCAAGATACCAGGAGGAGTGATTGAAGCTGTGAGTTCCGCCCAGTTGCTTTTCCCTCTAGATCCTGGGGTGGCCTTAATCTCCTCTACTTTCCGTTGTCGTCTATCTGCGTTTGGGTAGCTAACCTCAAACCTTCTGGTCCGCGAGCTCTGATTGTAGACGAAAATATCCAACGTGAACTGATCCGATGGATATATCTTCCTCTGTCCAAACGGATAGTTGTCGTCAGACTCAGCGGGTAATAGACCCACAGAGACGACTATGGGTTCCCCCGAGGGTACCGGCACAGGTTCTTGTCGAGTGTCAAATTGAGTACTCAGGACGGTAGGGAGCGGCGTCTGTGGCACTGCGGCCATCATTCCCATACCTCTTTCTCGCTTGACATCGACGCTCGGACCCGAATAGCCTTGTTGATTCCCCAATGCCTGAACGTGCAGTACATTGGCTGTCATGCCCGGCGATAAAGCGGGGTGCGGTCGCGCTGGTATTTCAGGCGACGATGGATTGACGTTGAACCCACCCCCTCCACTCGATGGCGGAGGTATCATTCCAAACGTGGTCGGACTTGATCGATTAAATGCCTGGAGTGCAATAGAAGGAGGTATGAAACCCGTTGTCGGAACAGGTGGCATGGCAGACCCTCCGGGTTGCTCGCGAGAGGGCAGAGAGAGACGAACGTTGGCAGAGGGGTTGATAGCACGTATCGCGGTGATATTACCAGGGAGCGTATGTCGTTTTCCTGCAATTGCTTGAGGAGTAGGCGTTGCGGGTGCAGGGGACGAGGAGTGATATGAGAAAGCAGTACGCCCTGGGAATGGTGAAGGAGGCTCGGGGAGGGCATTGCGTTCTACGGAGGACTCGTAATCTACAGGTTCCTCGCGAGGTCGAGATGAAAGGTCGAGAATGCAGTTCCATCGGGAGGAAAAGGTCTGGGTCGGGTAGGATAGGATGTTGTCTTCATCTTTGACTTCACTTGCACTTGTGAGATACGGTTTACCGTAAACAGTGATGGTTACGGCTCTCTGTAATTCGCCGCCGTCGGAGACAACCTGGCCCGTCAATAAAACGTGTTCTTGATCATTTGGCGTATTCCAGAAG
>JBBPLY010000005.1:21368-47172 GCA_038090035.1 Xerocomus nothofagi | reverse complement strand
TCTCCTCCTCCTCCGGTCCGACTTTGATTATTTTTTTTTCCACCAGCCGCCCGTCGACATGGGTTGCGTCCAATCCACCGGCATTGACAGTGAGGCAAAGGCCCGTGCGTACTTGTCTCTCCCCAACACCAGTCCCAACCCTCACACTTCCTCTGTCTCCAGGCAATGACGAGATTGAAAACCAACTCAAAAAGGATCGAATGTTGGCCAAGAACGAGATCAAAATGCTACTGCTCGGAGCAGGGGAGTCTGGAAAGGTTCGTTCCCACCCGTCACAACCACCCTCTCTGCTTATTCGGACCTACAGTCGACGGTGCTCAAGCAGATGAAGCTCATTCATCACGGCGGCTACAACGACCAGGAACGCGACTCTTACAAGGAAATCATATTCTCCAACACGATCCAGTCGATGCGGTATGTCTCCGTTTCTACCCTTGGCTTCTCCCTCTAACACTCCAAATCCATACAGTGCTATTTTAGAAGCAATGCCCCAACTTGATATCACCCTGTCACCCCAAAACGATGCCCGAAGAGCGATCGTTCTCGCTCTCCCAATACAAATCGAGGGTGAGGTGTTGCCACGAGACGTCGCCGATGCCGTCCGTGGTCTGTGGCGAGATCCGGGTGTCAGGGAGGCCGTTCGCAGGTCTCGCGAGTTCCAACTCAACGACTCCGCCGTCTACTACTTCAATGCGATCGACCGCATGTCTGCACCCGGATACCTTCCGACCGATCAGGATATATTGCGGAGCCGAGTGAAGACTACCGGTATCACAGAAACGACCTTCAAGGTGGGAGAACTGACTTACAAATTGTTCGACGTCGGTGGTCAGCGAAGCGAACGGAAGAAATGGATTCACTGCTTCGAAAACGTCACCGCGCTCGTCTTCTTAGTCAGTCTGAGCGAGTATGACCAAATGCTTTACGAGGATGAAAGTGTGGTACGCACCTTTCCTTCTTCCCCTTTCCACTCTTCCATGCCAATCCATCCCTCGTAGAACCGGATGCAAGAAGCACTCACGCTCTTTGATTCGATATGTAACTCTCGGTGGTTCGTCAAGACATCGATTGTGAGTATTTCGGCACAGCACCATCGCATTCACCTCATCGCCTTCCCTCGCATAGATTTTGTTCCTAAACAAGATCGACTTGTTCGCTGAGAAGCTTCCGAATTCACCACTTGGCGATTATTTCCCAGACTATACAGGCGGTGATAACTATGACGCTGCATGCGACTATCTGTTACACCGTTTCGTCGCGCTCAACCAAAATGCCGCAACAAAGCAGATATACGCACATTATACCTGTGCAACGGACACCCAGCAGATCAAATGTAAGCCACGAACTTGATTACAGCGGGCTGGAAGTTGATTCATTGCCGAACAGTCGTTTTGAGCGCTATCCAAGACATTCTGCTACAAATCCACCTACGGGAATGTGGTCTCCTGTGATCAAGGTTTTCCCATTCCGCATGGACTTGGCCCCTCCTTGCATCGTATATCTCATCATTCGTCATGTAGTCATCTCATTCATGGTTTTCATCGCATCAGACTCTAACTGCCATTCACCATCTTGGCTATATCTTCCTCTCCTTTTTTTTTCCAGGGCTCACACTATGGGTCACTGTCCTTTTTTTCTTATTCACCTCCTTTTTCGCTTCTCGCCTTCTTCCGTTTTAATGGGGGTAGCATGGAAGCCTAATATACCCGTTTCTTACGATCCGCTGTAATGACGAGTGGTTTCCTTCTGCGCTGCTATCGTTTTCCTTCCTTTACTTACACTTTGGTCCCGAGGGAGAGCACTTTCATGGGGATGGGGGCTCGACTATATTCGCATCGAGCGTTCGTCCTAGACGATGTATGTACCCCCCCAAGTATGGAATGAACAGATGATGACGCGCAGAGATCCAACGTGCGAGGAGCCAACGACTTGAAGCGGGTGCTGACCGACGAAACAGTGATGGCGCAGTCAGCGGTTCGACAGGTCGACACAGCCGCTGAGTGGGATCAAACGCTTCAAGGGCTAAACAAGGTCTCGCCGTGGAGTCGCCGTGGGAGGCTGATGGGCACGATGCAACGTGACGTGGGGCATTGGTCCAACAGAGAAGTACGGCCGGGTCTCGACCATGGCGCCAAGTCATCCGCAGCAGATGGCTGTGATAAGGGGTGGTCCACACGAAGCGCCTGGGGGAAAAGAGGGAGAAAGGAAATTGAAACAAATAGCATAAGGATTAAACTAGCTAGGACAGGACGATAAGAGACGTTAGAACGTGTTTCAAACGGACGTGGGCGAGATAGGATTTAGATAGAGGGTGTTACGCCGTCGCGGCGGGTGGGTGTGCGACTGCTTCTGGCATGTCCATGACACGCCCGACGACGTTGTAACGTTTCCTGTTCGGAGCGCAGGAGACATGAGGGTATGATAGCGAAAAAGGGGGGAAACGTACGAGAAAAAGGAGTACCAATCATCGAGGACCTTCATCTCGTTCTCGGGCAAGGTGCTGTAGTCGGGAACGGCGTCCTCGAGTCTGAGACTCGATTTGCCAAGACCCTTGGAGCCGTCCTTGCCCGCAAAAATGTTGTACGATCCGCCTTTGCCATAAACGTCGCGTTTTCGCGTGACGTCAAATACGTCGCCTGCAAAAGGCGGTCGTGGCATGTGGGAAGGAACGCGGGTGAGAGCGCGTTACCTTTGATCGAGACGTATATGGGTTTGGTATCGTCAGAGCCGTCATACTGAGTGAGCTCGCTGAGCGTGAAAGGGTCGTGCTTGGGCGGCTGGAGGTCGTCTCTGGGCGGCTGCATGATGGTCTTGAGTGAGTCTTTTTCGTCTGTTTGGGCGGTGAGCGCGGCACGTTGTTGGGGGGAGAGGGCACGATGACGGAGGAAGAAGAGCAAGGGAAAGCCGAGAGCGAAAGCGTAGAGGAAGTATGAAAACATGACTTTTTCGTCGCAGACAGAATCGTGTACGGGAACTACCGCGCGCTCGTCGATTGAAGACCTCCAGTGGACACGGACGCTGCACGGTCCGCGGTGCTCCCGACCAAGATCCACTCCCTCTCGCCGCCGCCACAGCACCAGCTCCGTCGCTGTCCCCACCGCAGGATACAAAGTAATCTCCTCGGTGAACCACGGGCCTCTTCCTTCTTTAATTGTAAACTTTGCCGCTCGTAACGCAACATCCTCCGTGAAGCGTGCAACTAGCGCGATCTGATCTTCGATCCCGGGCCTGATCGTCGACGCCTTGGTACAAATCTCGCCCCTATCAGTTAATCGTCGCGTACGGCAATGCTGAAAGGAAGCACCTCGCACTCGAGACCGGCATCTCATTACTAACTGAAACTCGAGAGGGTATCCGTAGACTGGTACGCGTGCAACGTATGTTAAAATACAATTCTGAAATGGAAACGGTGAGATCGTGAATCGTAAAACTTTCTCGTGTTTGAAGCATGGACGGGTGAAGAAGAAGAAAGAAAGAAAAATATGGACAAGAGTCGAAATTGAACGAAGGCGGACGATTATGCGAACGACGCAAAAGCAGTAAACATGTGTAGTTAAATGAGTCGAGAATCTGAATATCAAGGTGTACAGTACCGAATCAAAGGCTACAGGGGACGCAGTCATGGACACAGCGGATGGCGTATGCTTGCAGACACAAACGAGGGAGGGTATAGGGTATTTGAAACCAAACGAGCGCAGGACTAGATTCCCCCCCCTCTGAAATGCATTGGGAGGGAGCAGTTGGACGGAAGAGGGGGGGTTATGTTCATACAGTGACAGGCGTCCGTAACCCGCTTTCGTAACTCATCGCACTTGCTTTGGAGCACTGTAACATGATCGAGCTTCGTCTCGGCTCCGATCTTCGTTTTAGAAGCATTCACTTACTTGGGCACGGCCATAACGTGTTTAGCACATCCAGAGGCACGACGATGTCTTTGGCGACTTCCAACGCGTCGATCAACGTGTTGTCGTTCTCCCACAACGAGAGGCATCTATTTCCAAATTTAGTCCGTCGGAAAACCCGTTGTGAGTGGGACCTACGTGGACACTTGGCTGGCAAACCACGTCACTTGGAACGGCCGCTTCGTAAACAAGTCTCCGTCCGCTTCTCCAAGGCGCTCAATCGACATCCGAACTCTCCTGGAAAAAAGACTCTGGTGATATACTGGTACGGTGATCAACTTGCCAGTATATTTCATACGACGGGTACAAACTCACGCCATTGCTCGGTGTGCTTACGGTTGAACGACGGGAGGTTTCCGACTTCCCGACCGTGCAGGCTAAACCGAATAGGATGAGACCAACATAAATGTAATCAGCATCACTTACGTTTGCAGAATGGAAGTAAGCATCATCTGCGTACTTTTAGGGATAAGCCGACGTGAGCATGCTGTCAGAGCTACCCTAGCAGGGAATATCAAAAAATGACACGCACTTGTATACGTACTCCCGACACATGTACAGGAGTGCCATATCGAGGTTACACGTGTGAGAATCCAGCGCGTTTTGTATTTCCTGAGTTTCCCGCCAAGATTCCAACGCCAGCTCAGATGTATTTTCCCTCGAGTAGGTGTTCTTCCTAAGCCGAGTCGTGCAAAAATTCCAGAGAAGCATGCTACGGCAATAGAGCGCCCATATCGAGTCCTTTGGTGATTGCACCTTGTGGTCGGTAGAGACTCGTTCGGATACCTCACCCGGGAACAGCAGCCGGAACTAAGCGGAAGAAGTCATCAATTCAATCCACGTAGACCGGAACGGTGAAGATGAACTCCATGTTTGGTATTAAAGAAACGAGAAGAATGACTCACGTTGGCAGGATCCGTCAGATAAAGGTCCGTCGGCTCTTTCCTGAAAGCAATACAATGTGATGTATAGCTGGCCACGAGGTTGAGCGCACTCCAACACAACCTTCTGCATGTCTCTTTGTGCATCTCGTCGGGGGTCCATGCGGGATCCCATGCAGGAGTATATGACCAGGAGGAAGAAAAATAATCAGTGACGATGGGCGCGTTATGTGGAACAGAGATGCATGAACATTTCCGCAGAGAGGAACGCGGCGAGCGAGGGCCGTCCTTGGACATGCCATCATATGGTCTCTTGTGTGCGACGGGGACAGTGTTGGGAGTGAATGCTGATATGTCAGGTTCGTTGTTATCCAAGAAAGTCAAGCCAAGGGCCCGAACGATGTGATCCAAAAGAATGAGGGATTGTCTCTCGCGTTCCGGGGTGTAAAGGTGATGTGCGGAAGATTCAAAGACAGCGAGAATCTGTGGTGCAATGTGAGAACGAGGGGTTGCGAGGTGGCAAATGGGCAACGCACAAGCGCAGCTTTCGCAAGAGTCATATCTATCCATTGCGCATTCCAGGACGCTTCCAGAGAGGCTTGTGCCTGGTCCCGGAGCCAAGCGGCACGGTTTCGACCTGCGGTACTCAGTTCCATCTCGCTCGACTTCATGAGGGTAGCGAGGGCTAATCCGGCAAAAACGAGCGAAGGTTGCATCAATGACCGGTCTTCGGGGTTGTACAAACACCGCACAAAGTCAGGGACATTGACAAAGGAAAGCCAGTAGCCGGTGGTAGTAAATCTGCAAAGAATGTCATGAAAGGGAGGGCAGAATTCTCACAAGACGCACAAGGTTGACAAGTCGGAAGTGATGTCCTTGAGGCTAGAGGGTAAAGGCGTTGAGAGATGTTTGAAAGGATGGAGAGCTACTTACGATTGGTCGCGGGTTGGGGAGTAACTGTTGACGAGGTTATCCCACCATTCCTTCCGGTTGTACTGGACGGAAGGGACGGAGGGTATGCGAGCCTTGTCGACGAGATGACGGTCGGGATGCTGCGAGTAAGGACGTAAGGCTGTATTGTGAGCTGATTGAAATTCCTGATCGGTGCATACCGTGGGATACGCATCGGCGGACAAGCCTCTGGACGGGGCGGAAGAGGAAAATTCGGACCCTTGAGGGGAGAGTGAAGGCTGATTTAAGCGGATGTGGCCGTCTTGTTCGAGATCGGAGGTTCTGAGGGTAGGCGGATCGAGGGGTCTACGATCCTCGGAACCTTCCTGGGCATCTGGAACGCGGGTTGCTGTTTTCTTCCTTTTCGAAGGGGGTAATGACGGAGCCGAGCCATCGGCAGGACGCTTCTTGCAAGAACGCTGACGGGTTCCGGGTCGTTTATCGGGACCTCTGCGCTTTGGCACAGCATCGTACTGACATTCGTTTGATCGACGGACACAATTGTGGCATATCGGACGAGTGGAGTCGCAACGGATCTTCCTCGCACGGCTTCGAAAACACGTGAACAACTTTGTGAGAAGGAGACGGGGAGGCTTACCATTGGCGACAGGCGATGACGAGGTTGGAACCTTCACGCCGCGGGAGAGAAGGCTGTGTTGTGGAAGGGGTGTTCCGAGTCGCGGGTGGGGAGACGGGATCGCGTTTGGCGGGGGACGATCGTTGATCAGAGTCGGGGAGAACGGGTGGAGCGGGGGGAGGAGGGGAGGGGTAGGAGGGGTCGCGGGCATCGGGGGGGAACCTGCGATGGGTATGGTAGGATATGTTGAGCTGGGAGGGAGGCGGGGGAAGACGAGTGTTTGGGTAGGGTTGGGGAGAGACGTCGAGACCGAGATGATTGCGGGAAGGGAGGGCGTATTCGTGGTTGTACTGATGGTGGGGGGTGTGGAGGTCGAGGGGGGGTTCGAGGAGCTGTTGTGGGGGTTGTGGGACGGGGAGGGCGAGGTAGTTTGAGTCGAACTGAGAAGCGAGTATGCCTGCGGCGCTATGTACGTCGAGATGGTCAGGATGGTAGCGGACTTTATTGACGTGAGTGGAGGAAAAGGGCGCGAGGTGATGACGGGCTTACGACTACTGTCCCCGTGCGGATGGGGAAACTGGGCACCGAAGATGGGAGAGTGGAGACCGGAGCCGTCCTCGCTGGACTGGGGCCCGTCGTCGACGATCATGGCGGGGAATGGAGAGTAGACGTCGCTGGTGGCAGAGGCGACCATGCAAGAAGAGAGCTAACTCGATCCCGCCACGTGAGGAAAGAGGTGTCTCATGCTCACGTCCGCTTATGAAATCCATCTCCCTTTTTACTTATCCGGTCCACCCGATCGTCAGAAGATCCACTTTCTTTTTCTTTTTATTCTTTTTATATTTATTCCCCGCCTAAATCGGACAACCCCCCCCAGTCGGCCTCGGCACACCCCCCACTCGATCCCGTGCCTGGTCGTCCTGCGACCGCATGGACCCCTTCCCCTTCCCCTTTTGGAAGTCCCTCCATACGACCGTGCACAGCTTCGCACTGGGCTCATGTTCGCCCTCTTCTTCTCCTGCTGTCGTCCTCGTCGCCGCCCACGCGAGCCTGTCAGTGTCCGTCTCTTCCCTCTCCCTCTCTGACCCCCTCCCCAGCCAGGCGAACGCACCCCGCTCATCCCCCAGTCCGATGACACCCCCACGCACGTTCTCTCTCTCCTCTCTCTCCCCTCGCTCACCCCCTCCCCGCAGTCCACAGCCCCGTGTGATCGACCACCAGAGGCTGAAGGAGCGTCTCTCCTCCGTCGTCCGTTCGAAAGAAGGGTCCGTCTGAACTCTCCTTCACCCATGCCTCTCCCAATCTCCAACAGGAAGATGGTCAACGTGAACGCACAGTTCCCATTCAACCTACACCCAGAGGCCTCCTCTTCCCGGTCTGCGTCACCCTCGACCGCATCCCTACGTCCCGATGCCGACGACGTTCCGCCCTGTCCTTCTCTCGTGGCCAATCCCTCAGCGTCCGTTCGGCTCGTCAAGCCCGCTCGCTCCACCCAGAGTGCACGTGGTCGCTCCCAACGCAGTGGCGAACCCAACAGCCGAGCGCAGGTCGTCGACTCAAATGACCAACACACCCCGCGTGCGCCCTCGGCTTTGGAAGAGCGTTCGCTCGCGCATGTGAGTCCTCTCTCGTTGCCACACCCGACCGTCATGAACCCCTGCATCTCCAAAGCTTCCTGTCGAAACGCCACCCTATCCCGACAACTTCAGTATACACGATGCTGGCGCCGTGGCACGTTCATGGGGAGACTGACCATATGTTGCTTTGTCTCCATCACGCTCATTTCCGGACCTTGCCATACATACTCCCTTCTATAGCACTACCTTTCCTTTTTCGGTATTTTCTTGTTATCTCCACGAGGTATCGTTTCACAACTTTATCGCCTCTACATGTCGGATCTGGTTGCTGCGTAGCTTCTTTCCAGATATGTTGTCCTCTACTATTGTGCCTCGGTCCGACCACGAATCTCATCATTGGTTGGGAACCTTGCGGCTGTGAGTTCCGCATGCACGAGGTACCACCCATATCTAGTCGTTCTGTCACCCCTGCACGGAAATTCCCTCTCTCAATTTCAAACCCCCCTGAAATGGGCTGCCCGCAGCGTCCAACCTTTGATGTCGCCACTCGTTTGGCGTCTCACTTCCTCGACATGGTCCTTGTTGCAGTGCGATCTCGCGTGAATAGTCCTGCCAAAACCAGCGCTCATCTGGATTGCGTTTTGTTCCTGCGAGTCAAATTCAATTGGTTGCTGTTTCAGTCGACATGTGTGACGTTGCCGGGCACGGGGCCACGAACGGCATCCTCTCCGAATTTCGAAACAGGGAAAGAAGAAAACGGGATGACGACCGATAATATTGTGATACATCACGTCCAACAAAATAGCGCGGCATCCCCTAGCGAACGACTTGTGTTATTTTATTTTTTTGCCTGCTATGACGTGACCGTTCGGACCCGCGCCAAAGAAAAGAAGCAGGAAATGGGTGCGGGTGCGGGAACGGAAACACGATGACAAGGACACTTGGCGCTACATCAAAGGGCGTCGTTTAATTCATCGGTAGCCGGTCCCTCGCATTCCCATCTCCTTGGCCAAGAACAGCAGCCAAGAGTTGCACTCGAAACCTGTCTGATAAGAACGCATGTTCTCCGGCTCGTGTCCGCGGCACCCCTGTACCGTACAAACGTGTTGTGTCAAGGACAATAGAACGACGGAACGACACCCTCAGATCAGACGACAATTTGTTCAGACATCCTTATGTCATGAGACGCAATATTGGGAGATCGAGCCTAGCACAGGGGCCTGAGCCTGACGTCCTTTGTTTCCCCACGTTGCGTGGGCTCCATCTGACGCGTGATTGTGTGTCGAACGAGTCGCGCCTTTGAGCATCCGGCCGCCTTTCGAACCCACCCTATGCGTGACGAGCATAACCCTGGAAGCCGAATCTCGACCTCGTGCGATAGAGTTAGCCCTACTGTGAGATCTGGAGGCTCAAGAGGTAAGTATCGGTTGGGAAAGACGAACCGGCCGATTACGGATCTGTGACGACGGTTTTTCAATATATGGCGGGTGGAAGCTCACAAGAGCTGGCATTTACCTACCCCACGTCACGACGGCCAGTGGCGCCCGGCTATCTCCGGAGTCCTTCCCCCCTTCCCAAGGCCGGCTAGCATAGAGGAAATCCCACTTGCTTTAGATCTGGGGTGGACAAGTCTGTTATACATTACAGGCTACAGATGGGTACATAAAATACATGGTACAAGACATGCGCACAGGACTTCTTCTCATTCACAAACGATGGGCTGCTATGTGTCGCATGATCGTCAACGAGGCGAGGACCTCTGTTCAGCGAGTGAGTAGGGACATATCAAGCTGGCCACATCAACGCACCAGCCGCAAGGTGAGGATACGCCTCGTCAATCGTCAGCATGCAACCAGACGAGCCAACATAGTCCGGTTCGCCAGCCACTTTGAGCGAATAAAAAGCGACAAGGTATTGGCTTCGGTTCGTACACTGCACAGGCGTCCATCCAGTCCGTCAAGTCAAACACGACCGCTTCTACGAGGGAAACCCATACTTACGGTCCACTCTTGGTTTTTGGTGATTCTCCAGCTCCATTGGTATTCTTGTCCGTCCGATCCGATAAATTTCCTCGTCATGCTACTGTGGACGTCTGATATCAGCGGTGGAGCCCATACGTCAACACAATCGACTCTGACCTGCCTACCGGCGAAAGCTTCCCAAGGTATTGGTTCATGGGTATTGGAGCCCCTGAACGGAGGGTGATCGTTCCAAGTGAATTATCCGGGCCAAACGTGAGCGTGATCAACGGATTCGACGGATCGTGGTCGTGCGTCGTATTGTGAATCATGTACGCCGTGTGAGTCGGCGCTCGAGCTGTACAGCGCAAACGCAACCGAAGACGGTCGTTCATGTCAACAAATTCAGAACCTGTAAACTTCCCCGTCTTGTCTTCGAGGAGGTAGGGCATCCCATAGACGGTGGACATGGCTGATAGGACGACTTTAGAGGCGAGGGTTCGATACCACTCACCGAGGGTAGCACGGTCTATTTCTGCGTCCGGGCTGTCAGTGTTAAGCCATTTTCGGCAGACGGCACATGTAGGACAGGTGAGTGAACACGCCATTCGGTGGCAGGCATACCGTGCATGGAAGCGCAGTTGCCGACATAATCATCTATGAAGCTAACCTTGGCATGAACGGTTTCAAGACCACGCTACGGCCACTATCACGCTGCGTGATAAATGAGAGTGGCTAACAAAGGCAAAAGAGGGAATCGCCTCGCGCCCAAGATTCGTACACCTGTTCGCGCGAGGCATATCCGGTGATCGAAAGGTCACCTTTCACGACAGCGATGACGTACGTCCAGATCGTTGCGGCTACTTCAAGGTAAAACCCAAACGTTGGTTACTGACGATTGCGTCAATCGAGTAAGCACAGGATTACCTGTTTCGCAAAAGGAGAGGCGCGCAGCAGGTTTCATGAACAGGCTGCACCACTACATGCATGCGTGGCAACACAATTCATGTTGAACACGAGGTGGAAGAGAACCAGCAGACCGGGGGAAAAGGCGCGAATGTTCGTGAGAAGCTTCCCCACTGTTCCTCACAATCGACTGCTGCGAAATTAGATCATCATTGCCCGCTCAAGTTGACTATGGAGAACATATTTGCCGCCTCACGTGCACCGCTTTGTTGAACGTCTTGCAGTATATACAAGAACAAGGCGATGAGAGTCTTCTCCGTAGCCAGCGGAATATGTCAACACGCGAGTCCACGATTCCCGACGTCACCTCATACGAAGGCGAGACTAGGCTTATCCATTTCATCAAAACGAGGACGTCGAATATATTGATTGCGGACACATGGACCCACGGGCTTTATGCGTGCGTATAAAACGCAGGCACATTGCCTTATGCCATAAGATCTGTGAAGATCGTTACCGGCGGTTTTCACTAAGTCACGATCGAGAATAGACGCCGAGTACCAGACAAGCAATCATTTTCCCCATCTGTTCAGTTAGAGGACCCATGCACATAATTGAAATGTACAACATACTGAGGGACACGCTAGCTGTCTCTGCGGCGGGGCCTATCCCTCGTTGCATTCATGTCCCATAACCTCCGATGCCTTTTTCTCTCATTTTCTCGCTCGGCTTCATCGTAGTGACTCGTCCGGTTACCTCGCTCTTCGTGATCACGGATAGGCGACCGGCTGCGATGGTCTCTCTCATCGTCACGCCTTCCGCGAGTGGGAGACCGCGATCGTGATCGGTCTCGATAACGCGTCCGAATGTCTTGTTCGTCATGGGTTGCCCTACGAGCTTCTCTGCGAGCGCGTTTATCCTCTTTGCGTTCAGCCTTTATGCGACGCTTCACTTCTTTATCTTGTTTATGCAATGCATCACCTTCGGTGCTTGGAGCAACGACGCCAGCGGTGTTCGTCTCGGTTGACGGGCCCGTTGTGGACTGCGCAGCATTCGCTTTAGTTGGACCAAAGCCTCTGAAAGTCCGAATGATGTCGGGTATGGTTGAGTGACGGCTGTGGATGGGGCTTACAACGCGATGGAAAGGGCTTCTGCCTCTGCTTCTTTTACCTTGCGAATTTCTTCTGCTCTCTCTAGCTCGTCATCCTTCTTGTCCCTATTGTACCAGTGGATATCCTTGTTTTTTTGCCATCTCCCAGTTGGGGCGTTGATACTGTGACCGAGGTAGTGCTGTAACATCACTCAGCGTGTTGCTAAGAGTATATGTGGTCGTACGCACTTCTCTGTCCTTGTCCGCGGAAACGTCAGACCACTTGAATTCTGCTTGGCCCCCCCGAGTTCCTCCACGGACAGGTTCAAACATGGGTCAGTACTGAGATGGTGGTGACAGCTTACACCAAGGCACCCTTTCAAACTCATATTCCGTCTCCGACCAGAAAGCTTGCCCTGGTATCTAGATGAGCCTCGCCGCCTTGCAATGCGTGGTCCACACTCCTGCGGGATGCCGACACCCCGCGCATCTAGTTGGCAGCGCTGAGAAGGTTGGGTAAAAGTCGAATGGCAGCCTTATGGTCTTGCGGCATGGACTGCACCCAGCAGAATCATTGTGTGATCCCGTCCACAGCCACCTCACATCTTCTCCTAGCTGCCAGAACTCGGTTGTGACTGATCAGTGTGGGGTAGCTCCCGAGACGCATCTGTGAGCGGCGTGGAGGGCTCCGGTGGCCCGGGGCACAGTCGCCTCGGACTATCCTCTTTTCTTGGAGTCGCATGGCGGATTCCGGAAGTAACGCCATCGGGTACCGGGCTTCGTATGACCAGCATCTGTCTCATCATTGGACGGCGTCGAGGAGAACGCCTTGTCGTTGGTCATGGAGAGAAGTAGATTCGTCCAAGTTGCAAAACATGCTTGAGCAGTGCCGCTTTTCGATTCGAATTATTATTTTCATAATTTCAGAGAACTCCGGCTAGAACACTCCTTGCACTCTTCCTGCCACGACCTTCCCCAGCGCTGGCATCCGTACACTATCTGCACTCCATAAACGGTGACCTGCGAATCAGACGCCTTGTCCCGAGGAGCGGCGAACGCGAGCCTTTCAAGTGCTTGACCTCGTTCCACCATCGTACTTTCTAGCCGACCCATCCACCGGTCTGAATCGCTTGCTCGACAGCATCGCATTCTCCCGTAACTTCGACGAGCAGTGGCGCGTCTCAAAGATAGGCTTGACCGTTGATCTTCCTTGTAGCATATAGCACAGCTCTCAGCGCGTCCGCACAATCGCCGGAGACAACGATGCAGCATCATCACACTTGACAAAGGGCCAGGTGCGTTCAGTACCTGCAACGCATAGCACTAACCAGAGTTTTGTCGTTGGGGCAGCAGGCCGCTGGGCATTATCTGGAGGTCACTTTCCCATTCGTGGATTCGATCATGCCGTGCCGGTTAACCCCTTATCTGGGACAAACAAACCACGCCACGTTGAGATTTCGCCGAATTTTCCGACTCTCCCGACCCGAGAGAGCGCAAAATGTGACACGTCTCCGCCCATACATCTCCCTGTTTACAGTCGTTATGAAGGACCAATTCAACTACGAGCACCCCTGCGACGTCGGCGATGCATTGTTTTCATGTACCGTATTCAATGGTATTTTTTCAATGTCACCCACGTTTCTTTTGTTGATTCTTACGTGGGCGCACGGGCCCGCGTGGCAAACGAAACGGGGTTTGGCTGCAAGTGGAAATAGCCGAACAGAACCCAAGTTGGTGTGCTCCTCAACCTTTCCTTTTATCTGTCGCGCAACCTCCATTGCAACATTCCTCCTTTCCTCTCGTGATGAGCAAAAAGGCAACTAAAAACACCGAACCAGAGACCAACTATGCTGAACGCGATATCGTTCTAGCTAAAGTACGAGGATATCCTCCATGGCCTGGCATTGTATGTCGCGTCTTCTTCTTACCTTTTGGGTCCTCGTTCATCGTTTTCACTCGTATAGGTCATGAATCCCGACAACGTTCCGTCCCTTGTCGCCAAAGAACGCCCTGCTGGCAAAAAGACGCTCTTCCACTGTGTCAGGTTTTTCCCTGCAGGAGACTAGTGCGCCTCCATCTTGCTCGCTTACTGTTTGGATCATTAACCGCGTCTCCTCACAGTGCATGGCTTGTATCAAAGGATATATCGAGATTGAAGGAACACGAAATCCGTGCATACATCGGCGAGCCACACAAGAAAAATGCGGATCTTCTGGCTGGGTACAGGATCGCTCTCGATCCCGAAAAGTGGGAGAAGGAACGGGAGAGTTTGGAGATGGCTGCCGCGGAACAAGAAGATAATGCACGGGTCGACCAGCTCGAGACAGAAGACGAGGAGACGAAGAAACCTATCAAGCCAAAGAAGCGTAAGCGGGACGCTGAGGCACCTTCTGCGAAGCCCAAGGCCAAGCCAAAACCGAAAACTGACAAAAAGGTGGCTACAGGGAAGTCGAGGAAAAACGGAGCCAAGTCAAAGGAGATGATCGAGTCCGAGGATGATGGAGACCAGGAAGCCGAGGCTGAAGCTGAAGACGAAGATGCTGGGACGAGCGCTAAAGCCGCTCCACCGCCTTCCAAGAAGCCGAAACGAGAGAAAGAGGAAGAAGTTGATGGTGCGACATCGTACATCGTCCTTTTCTTGTATCCGCTGACCATTACTTTCCCGCAGCTAACTTGGAAGCAGATCCAGAGGCTCGCAAAGTGAGAGAGTGGCGACACAGGCTGCAGAAGGCTTTACTGGGTAGCAAAGGTGCTCCGTTAGAGGATGTGAGTCGTCGGCACACTTCAAAATGGCTCACCGACGAAAATTGCGCAGGATATGCCGGCCCTGGACCAATTATTTACGACAGTAGAACACTACGAACACCCGAACCTCATCAATTTCCTCTCAGTGCGTTCTTGTGGCGTTGCGATTGTAATTTTTCCATTATTGATCGCAATTACCATGGGTAGTTTTCTAAAATCGGCAAGGTCATGCGTCACATTGCGGCTCTGGCCCCAGACAAGGTGCCTCGCGACGAGGAATTCAAGTTCCGAGCACGAGCGAAGGCCTTGGTAGACAAGTGGCATGCCATACTGGGCGCGAACAAACCGAGTGAAAATGGTGGCGAAATTGTTACCAACGGTGCACTAGCAGACGCGGCTCCAGACGCCTCCGAAACCAAGACAGCATCGTCCCCAACTCAGAATGCCATCTCAGCTATTTCAGCCGCAGATATGACGATGTCAGAGGCATGAATTTGCTGCGATTATCTTCTTCCTAATGGTTTGCTCACTCCTAATTTGGTGTTCTCTCGACCCTGTCGCATGATGGCTACGGAGTCAGTCAAACATGCATCCTTTTGGCATCATACAGAAATATTATGCTGTATCATTTCTGTGCCTTCAACAATCTTTGCTACTACGCTGTACATGTTGTCGTGGTCAATTGCAACCTGTTATTATTCTCTAGTTTGTTTTGTAGTGCAGAAAAGAAGAATATTTATACCCTATCTAGTAGGTAAAATCCTTCCGGTGGAAGACCTTCGGCAATCCCCGTGCAACGCTGTCTTCCATGTACTCTATGATAACGCTCCCTATTTACGCAGACTTTCAAGAGCCATGGCGTGATACTAATACATAGTACCAGTGCTTGTCCAATTTGTCGGAGATCCTCATGCCCGTAGTTTACCTCAGTTCCCAGCAACTGACAGCCTGATTGGAACTTGATCTCAGACTTGCCACGTCCTTGCCAGTGATACCTCCGCCCCGCAGCCAGGCAACTCGTCATGGCGATGGGGGGCTGTTCCTGCATAGGCCCAATGTACCAACCAACGACCCAACGCCGATCACTGCTACACTCTCGGCTCATAATGAGATGCGGTAGGGTAGCAGGGACTCGGGACTCGTGCACCATCAAGATAGTCGTTCCTATCTTGGATGATTCATTGATTTGAAACCGCCGCTCGTTTGTATAAGAGCTTTACCGGGAAAATACGAGAGATACCAACATGCCTGCCCCTTGAATATTACCCCATCGGTCCTTCAAATGGTATGGTTCATATGAATCCTAGACGAGTCTTCTGATCGATTAGCCGATCGACTAGCCCAAGATTCCGACAGATGAGTCAGTTCGTCTCACAAAGGCCCTCGTGTCCAACGTACCCTGGCCAGTTCGTGAATTGCATGACCGACTGACTTTGGAATCCCACAGCACACTTCCGATTGGATGATATCGGAATTGTTGCATTATCCACCACGAAATGACATATGGAGGATGCGACTGCGGCCCGGGTACTCTCAGCTGACCGTCTGGCAGATAACACCATATTCGAGAAATGGCCCGGTGACCTGACTTTGGACAAAATGGGGATGCCCACCACACAATTCCCAATCGTCTTCTTCGGTTGTTCCTGATGCACTCGCAACGGGGGAATGTCAGTGGAATGACAATGGGGAAAACAAACGGTGATGCGGCGAGGGGAAGTAAATCACTCCGATAGTTCGCCTCGCTATTGTGTTGGTTGTAACCCTCGGATGTCCTGTGCTCGCTCGTCAAGGTGCTATTTGGTCACTTCATGGCGCTCACCGGGACTCGGACCTTTCACGCCTTTCGTGGGACACTGAGTCGGGTCGTCGTTTGGCGTGTTGGCGGTTGACCCAACTCACTGACTGTTTTCCTTGTATTATGTCCTCGGCTTCGAGCACGCTGGTTGTTGTACGTTACTCAGTGATAACGAATACTCGGCATTGATACCCGCTCTGTAACGGGGGTGAAAACACGAATACCACAGCATTCGTGATGATACCGTAGCAGGTGAGAGCATTCGCTGAGCCAGTCCGCGTGAGATTTCAGTGCTTGTCCTACACAACTACGTCCTATGAACGTCCTCTCGCCAAAGACCATTTACGGAACAGCATGGTGAGCTACTTGCGACGTACCCTCGTTATTGCCTTGCGGACATGAACCTAGGAAAGGAGAGCGTACAACACACCTCGTCGTCAACGCCTTCTTACAAGGATTTCGTGTCGTCGACACGGGTGAGTCCATAAGTGGCATGACGGTATGTTTCAAGGGCTTGATACGTCTCACAGCTTGTCAACCCAAGCATTACAGGTGCGTTCTATCTATCCGACGGAGAGCAGTCTCGCGGATTTCATATGTGACCCTCGCTTCTCACAGGGAGGACCTCGTTGGGGAAGCGCTCAATATCTTACAGAAGAAGCACGATATAAAACGTGACGAGATTTGTATCCAGACAAAGTACACGGTTGATCTCCTTTGGTGGTCGTGTTCCATCGAGTGTTTACATGCTCTATCCAATGCAGGTTTACGCCGATTGGGGGACAGGACCTCAATAAACCCATTCCTTACAATGCTGAGGACGCCGTCAAAGACCAAATCGCAACGTCCCTGCGAGTGTCCTTGCATAACCTTCGGACGTCTTATATCGATTCTTATCTCCTTCATTCATCTCTGAGGACAATGCAAGCAACGTCGGAGGCTTGGCGCGCACTTATGGCGGCCCAGGATGCAGGGACTGTACGCAGGATCGGTGTCAGCAACGTTTATGACGTTGGCGTTCTCGTTACCTTGGGCAAGTTGAGGAAGGTGCAGGTCGTGCAAAATCGGTGGTATGAAGGGAATATGTGGGATCCTGATGTGTGGAGGTATTGCAGAGATCATGCAATTGAATACCAGTCTGCACCCTTTCTTTTCCGTCGGTGTCCATGACCAATACTCGATAAACGCAGGTCTTTCTGGACGCTTTCTGGATCAACCAGTTTGCTCACTCATCCGGCGGTTGGAACCGTCGCTAGCCGAATGGACGTGACACCTGCTCAAGTTATCTTCAAACTTGCCCAGCTACACGGTATTGTACCGTTAACAGGGACGACCAGCGAGTTGCATATGCAGCAAGATCTTGCGGCAGAAAGGATTGCGTTCAGGGAAGATGTAGACAGCGAGATAAGAAACATCACCGAGTTCATTTGGGGAAGACAGAAGAAGATAAGAGCAGAGTGATGGGTTCGATGACTTGACCTGTCTAATCAAAGCTTCAGCAGTCAGAAAGATGTATGATATCTGGTGTATTGTGCGGAAGCAACCAAATGTATAATGTAATTTTACGAAGTGTCCGTCTCCCCGTGTCCTATCCGTTCAACGCCGGATAGCGTCGTCGAAGCTGTTCCATCGACCATGCTTGTAAAGTTGCAGAGTCTAGCGGCACTTTGGTAACCGCACGTTCGTCACCCAAAAACCTTTCGTGCAACCTTTCAACTTCGACCGCAAACCGAATATCACGAGCCGTGAGACCCGGGGCTTTGATCGGTCCTGCATTCCCGTCGGCATCAAAGATATGGTGGTACGCTAGATGTGTATGAATGGAAACGTAGACGTTGGAGTAATCGACAGCGACGCGAGCGTGATGCTGATGTTCGTCAATGCAGGGCAACACACGTCGATCACGTCCTATGCTACTCACATCTTCTTCGTCTTGAATGTCTGCGAGTGCGTCGAAGAATTCGACTGCTGAGCAGAAATTCTTGAAATTGAAGAGTTTGTTCAAGGATAACACCTGGAGATCACCCACGACATCCCCAACACGGCCAACATGCCAATGATACAGCAGGAGAGGTTGCACAAGAGTCTCGAGGTCCTCGTGGTTGATATGAAAGGTGCGCCTTCTGGATGGTATGTGGGGGACTTGGGGCAACTCTAGGATGATATTTTGAACGTCCGAGGAGTCTGAAAATGTGGAGTAAACAAGTTCTGCATGACGAGCCTGCATCATGGTAAATACAACCCACTCTTGGAGCGGTTAATCTGAAGAACACGACGGGTTAGGCCGATCAAAACACCACCAGCACATTGGCTCACCACGTCATCGAGCGTACCCACGATTTGGTGTGCATTGGAAGAGGACTCGTCCATTGTGGAAGAAGATGTAGAGAGCAACCGGTTGCGGGATGCTGTTTGCGTGTACGAAAGGACTGGACTGGATCGTAGTTTCCACTTGCTCACGATCAGATTAGATACTAATCCATGATGTAAGCACCGATTAATCAAAGTTTGCATGATTTGCGCTTCCGAACGCGCTTTGCTCCCAACAAGCAAACCAAAGCGTGGATGATGGTGGACCGGGATTCTACCGTAGGCGAGAAGTAAGTGACTACCGAGCATCCTCCTTGCCGGTGTACGTCGTCGACAGCGACACGCGTCGTCGTTATACGCGTAGAACGGAATGCAAGAGCAAGGGGTGCCTCGGTCTCTCCTGCTGCTGTCTCATGGGAGTCGGATTGACCACGTAATGGGGTCGGACACACAAGGCATATGGGACTGTGACACGTCGAGCCCCCTGGTAGACTCGGAGCGAGCGGCAATCACAGTGCTGAAAATCTACTCGGGGCAGGTGGTGTGTCCGTTTGGGTTCATGCATCGAACCAACTATGGCGTAGTGCTTGGAAAGTTCGTTGAGTGTCCACTCGCTCAAATCACCTTCGCACTGATAGATCCCCATATTGGGACCACATGTCACACTACTATCCCCGTATACCCAATTTCCGCTGGAGATGAACGTTCACGCTCACGATTCAACCAAGGCGTTATTAACGCAAGTTGTCATAACTAGACACTATAGCGTCAAGCATACCCTGCATTGTTCGCTTTGGTCTGTGATGTGCTATGCATCTCTTCAAAATTCAGCCTTAATAGAGTGGACAGCCTCTTATGGTCTCATTGACAGACCATCCCGACAGGCTTCATGTCACCGATAACCGAGTATCTCCATGGAATCATCGTCCAAGCGACGCCCAGACTCATTTGACTCAGCTTCATGGATCATTTGAACGGATCAGCCGCTCATTGGACCATATATAGTCCTGGGAAGAACCTTGAATATTTTTTCATGTGGCATGAGATCAGTAAGTGGAACCTACGGATAAACTTGAGAAACTGATGCAGCAATACCGGACTTGTCGTGAAACAGGCAGAACTTTGAAGTAGATCCAGCGGCGGTGATAGCATCTCAACTTCGCCTTGATAGCACCGTATTATGGGCTCGTCACTGGCTTGTATCAGGCGGACACTCTCTGCTCTTCTGCGCCCCCAAGACGCTGAGGTGAGCAGCGATATAAAGGTCCTTAGGTATGAATCACTCGGCTCTCTTGTGACTGTAGTAGTCTTGGGGAGCGGACTCGGGATCACGTCAGCGGCTGCTGGTGATGCAGGTACTAGTCACCACCTTAAATTAAACGAGGTTTGTCAACAAATTGCGACCTCAACTTCAAGCACGTCGGAGATCTACTACACTCGTTTGTCTCCTTCGTATTCTGCCCTACAATCTCAATAATGATGTTTGCCGCAGTACCAGGTAGTCGTGAAGTGCATATCGATCACCGGGCATCGTGGAGTACAGGCTAGTCCGCAGCGTGCACGTTCGAGCTCGGTACAGCGAAGACGTTGGTATAGCGGCGAGCACATTATGTTAAATTAACATGCTATCGTTTGCTAAAGAGAATGCATTTAGCTACAAATTATTGGACAGTCGCAAACTCCCTTCGCAGTTCACGTCTTCTAATTTGAAAGCAACACAACATTCATCGACAATGTGCCCCTCAGGTTCATGGTCATACTTCTAATTCAGGATTTTCGTCCACTTTGGCAGTCCAGATAACAATGACAGTATTTTTATAAAACTCTGCGGCACAAACGGTCACGGTGGAGCAAGTCCAGATTGGTACGATGTTTACGCAGCCCCCGAGCCTTACAGAGTCAATGTTGGTGGAAGAGTAACTGGTGCCTGCATTGCCGGGTTTACGCTCGGCGGAGGTACGTTTGAATGGAGCGCAACAGATAGATACTGTAATGCTATTCACAGGGCACTCGTGGCTCAAATCAGTATGGTCTGACCATTGATGATGCGCAAGGGTTTGAGGTGGCACTGTCATGCCGGTAGAATTTCGCAGAGAACAACGGCGATCTCAAGGCTGTGACGATCACAACCTATGTATAACTATCTGCTTGGACAGCTGAGCGCGTCGTTCCTGAAACTCGGCACGTTGATTCTCTACACACAGCCAAGTGTTTCCCATCTGAGTTTCTACGATGGTCCTCCCGCTCACGTGGTTAGTTTCCACATTATTATCGCTTGTGCACTGTGCAGTCCCCGCTTTCCAATGCGATTGCTAGGACTTGGTGAATGTGCTCGAGGTTAATTTTCTCTCACAAAGCGATCATTAATACAGCTTCTGTGACGAATTGTCCACTTTTCTCACACGAGTCCATCATCAATGGACTTTGTTGTAAGTATATTATATCGTTTATGTCACAGGGGCGAGTCTCTAACCATTCTGCTCTAGTATTGGCGGCAGTCTCGATGAGGTTCATTATGTAGAGTCTTTTTTACCGCATCTGCGTACCCGTCGTCTCGCACAGAAGGTTCCTTGTCGCTAACCGTGTATTGTGCACGGCTACTGCCCACCATAGACCAAGTCTTTCAGGATGCGGCACGGATGAACGTGAGCAGTTAAAAGCGCAAGCCAATGATGGCGGCCAAGATGATATCACCAACGCCCTTTTATACTAGAGCTACGCTATGTTCGATACACCACCGGCTGACCTGTATTAGAGCCAATCCTAATCTACCAAAATCACGGGCGACCAAAGTTCTGGTAGACCCAACTAATGTCATGGGTATCGCTGGTGGCTCTGAGCTGTGGCCTTTGACACTAACGTAGCGTATGACTCACAAGCGTGATATACAGTGCCAACTCGTACTTCTATTGCCACCGTGAGAGTATGAACGGTATAGATGAAAGGAACGAAAGCGCGGGCGAGACAGTGGTCATGCATCATGCGCATGGGTGTGTATTTCTCCTTCGAAAACGGGCCATGGTTGCATCCGCGAATTGAAGTGGTATATCGTGTATGAATTGCCATATGTTTGCGGCCCATGCTTTCCGTGGACGTCTCCGAGTAACTGGGCTGCATCGTCGGCATGCCGCATGTCAGACGCACGCACTGAAGAGAATGTAAGAAACAGACCTCAGCCTCTCCTGTTGTTGTTGCTCTGGATTCCCCGGCCGGATCAGGAGTCGCATTATTAACGCATCCTCCTCATCAGCATCTGCAGAGCACGTGTGTGCATGAGCGATTCTGCAGATGATCACGAGGACGTACAGTATTTCGCATCAAGACGGTGATACTTGTAACCGAGTTTAGTATACAGCGATAACGCAGCCCTGTTCGACTTTCGGACATGCAGTTGGATGTGTTCGATAGGAACGTCCTCACGCATCATGGCATCCTCTAGAGTTTCTCATGTTGGCCCGCGAGGATTATAACGATGACCAGCGTAATGAAGGGAGACGTACTGGTCAGATTCATCAGCTTCTGAGCGAGACCAAGCCTTCTGTATGGTCTGAGGACAGACAGCGAATTGACTTGACCTAGGAGGGTATAAGGGTCACCACCCTCCTCGGGCTCTCTATCCCCGATCAGATCTATGCAGGCGGCCAAATAGAAAAGCGCACATCGACGACAGAACATATCCTACCACCTTCCCGCTCTCGTCCTCGGCCAGAAAGGACAGATCTGGCCATTCAAGTATTATGCCCGTCCCTGTTCGGTCAGTTGGAGAGATGATGACTGGAAGCCTACGCCAATGGAGAAGGCTCACAGTACCGTATGTGGTAGTTCTCCGGGATGTTACAGACGTTGCATGTGAGGACTTTAACAACATCGTTGAGCTGGTCGTGCGCCGAAGCCGACAGTCAAATGACGATGGTGATTCGTGCATGTGAGTGCTACCACATGTCGAAGTGAAGGGACACACCTCTACTCTACGTATGTTCATCGAAAACTGAACTTGGCTGGATATCGGGTGAAGTAAGAAACGACAGGCTCCGATTCGACGTGCCTGGCTTGCTAAGTGCGTGTAGAAAGAATTGAAAGGCTGGTCTGCGGTAAAAGGCCACTAATTACGTCGTGCTAGCGAGAGCGACTTGCTGTACAACGACCACACGGGAACAGGGCGTCTCATTATCTGTTCATGGCTACGACATGGAAAGCGTCTTTCGACAACGGCGTCGCATGTTTCAAGCGTGGCGACCTCGAGAACGCACTGTATCACATGAACCAGGTACTAGGACATGACATTCACGACATGATCATCATTCCCTGATCCCTGATTCATCAGGCTGCCGACCTTGAAAGCAATGCTTTCATCGTCTACGATTCGCGTGCAGCGGTACACGAAAGACTCGGCAATCTCAAGGCTGCTCTTTTGGACTCGAAACGTGTCATCGACCTTGCACCCGGCCAGTGGCATGGATACGCTCGTTCAGCGCGTCTCTTCGCCCTTCTCGGCAAGCAAGGCTCTGCTATCGCAATGACTGACCATGCTTTGGGCCGTCTGCGACCGGAGGACGTTCAGCGGTACAGTCAACTGGTAGAACTGCGGGAGAAGGCTGTCGTTGCACAGGCAGCTGCCGAAAAAGAACGGCTATCGCGGGTTGCCCAGACCTCGTACCTCTTGGGAAAACTGCCGGTGGAGACCCTGGTAGAGATCTTCACCACACTGATCGACAAGGATCACACTTGGGCTGTCAAGCTCTCTCACGTCTGTGGACACTGGCGACGGATTCTCATCAACACACCCTCTGCATGGCAAACGCTCGTGTTATCCAGGAAGCACCCTTTGAAAAAAGCAAAATTGTGGAAGCAACGCGCCAAGAACCGCATTGCTCGCATCTCAGTTTCCATGTCGTCGCTGGATAGAGCCTCCGTTTTCGAACAACTCCAGGATTTATCTTGGGACGGTCTATCGAACCTTGACATTTCTTGCGAAGGATTTATTCAGCTCCATCAGATGCTCACCGATATCTCCATCCCGCATACGTTCTCGAAACTTGGCGAACTGACCTTGTCTGATTGCAGGTCCTCTAGACAGCTATCTCATTGCCTCTCTGGGCCCAGTTGGAAGCTCAGAACTCTTCACTTACACGGAGACATCTATATGACGGACAAATGGTGGCAATGGATCCAACAACTCAAGGAGCTGCACCTCGTCGGATTCATCGGTCGCTTTTCCAAGCAAGTGTTTGCAGCTAATCCGTCACTCGAGCGTTTGGTCTTGAGAGTCGCGAAGATAGAACCCGACCTAGATTCCAACGCTGCCCCCGTGTCTATGGACAATCTCACAAGCATCGAATGTCGAGACCTTGCGAGCCCATTCCTTCTCCTGCCTATTATCGTTGCGCCGTCGATCACGCGGTTTATCATCTCCACCACTGCCGGAATGTCGGACGAGACCATTCTTCATATCGCTTCCCGACCTTCCCTTGTCGAGCTCCAAATTATCAACTGCAGTCTAAGCTCATCCACCTTGCCAACACTCCTTTCCTCCACGCCTAACCTCGAGACGTTGAAGATCATCTCCGTCCACGCAGTCGTGAACGAGGTGTTACAGTTTCTTACCCCAAAGACGGTCGATTCGCTACACGGACTACCGTGCCGCGCACTAACGCATATCGACGTCTCCAAGTGTGCCGACCTCAGGACATCGAACGCGCATGCCTTGGTCAAAACCCGGCTTCAGTACGCGTCCGAATCCGTTGGACCGGCGGAGAAATGCGCCGTCATCACGTCATTCAAGCTGGATGAATGTCCAAACATCGATCCCGACATGTTGCCATGGTTTAGATCAAAAGTCGCGGTGTTCAGTTGTGCATATGTAACGAGAAAAGACGATAGGAAGAATCGAAGACGGTATTTAGGACTGTAATGCAACCGATATTATTTCATCGTACACAATAATAAGTTGTGCACGCGTTTCAGGTATAACGCTCGCATGATGATGGGGGATGCAAGGTGGGTGTGTACAGCATGGCAGGGGGGAGGGCAACCGCGAATATGTGACCTATTGAGTATGCCAAGATACTAAGTGTATCTTTTCGTCTTTTGGTTAGTGCTTCCTCGGTCATGCACTGTGTGAGATCAAGATTACGGCGATCCATTCATGAATATCGAACGAGCAACCCGCTCCTATGGAACTCGACGAAAATCCGCCGCGAAGATGGTATAGTTTGTAATAGCGGACTTCGCGACGAGGAACGGGGGGAATCGGAGCCCCGTAGAAGCAGCGCATTCATCTCATCGGTGCCGCACGGTGATCGTTTCAATAACGAAGATGATCGGTAGCAGTTGGACCGTTCGCGCGACTTGTCTCATCCCGTCCGCTGTATCCCTGCCAAGTCGTTCATGGCTTTTTGCACTTCGAGTTTTTCCATAACAGCACGATGCAAGCTTGATTTGTTCTTATTCTTCCCTTTGGTTAGTATGCCGGCAGCTTCGTCGGTACTACCGAGAGGAGTAGCTGCGGTAGTGGAAGCTGTACCACGTTCGACGGACGCATCCTTCGTGGTGAGGTGTGAGGGGACGATGATGGGCGTTTGGCGGGGAGGCGGCGGCCACTGAGAACGCGATTGTCAACAAATAGGGAAAGTATCACCACGGCTACTCACACCTCGGTTGGGTTGGTTGAAGTGCAATGCCGCCCATGGAGGATACTCTCTCTCTAATTGCATGATATGATCTTCTAGAAACTGCAAACGCCCAAGCAATGTACGTGGAGGTGCAGGCACTTATTGCCGACCATCAGAGGAGGAAGATTTTGGAGAGGAATAGCAAACAATACCATAGCGTACCGCAACGTGTGATTCAATGTTTTTCAACCTCTCATCTATTGCAGGTTGAAGTTCGCTCGGTGTATCGTCTGTAAGAACGCCGAACTTCTCTTTCGCTTGTGCTTCTTTCTCATCCGTGGTCTTGACTGTCCTCCTCAGGGGCCCGTCTTCATTTTTTGCAATGTCGTATTTCATTTGAGAGTCTCTGTCGAGGGGTTTCGCGTCTGTTCTGGCGCACGACGGAATATGTTCTGTGCTCTCTGGATCGACGTTGAGTCGCCGTCGCTTCTGTGCCAA